>JAHWFP010087063.1:139582-192697 GCA_023313725.1 Lithobius niger
TGGCTCAGCGGTAGGACCTCGGCCTTTGGTTCCAAAGGTCCTGGGTTCAATTCCCCCTCAGGCAGTCTGACATATAAGTCCAAAAGGCAACGTAAATAGGTTTGCATCTGTATTTGGTCTTGAAAATGGTTGAGTGCTTTCCAGATGGCTTTTAGTTCCAGGATGTTGACATGACAGGAGTTGTTTGCAGTCCACAATCCAGAGGCTTCCTGGTCTTGGATGTGGGCTCCCCACCCTTGGTGAGATGCATCTGTGAACAGATGTAGGTCTGGTTGTGGTTCGTGAAGAGGTACCGATGCTGAGATTGTCATTATGACGGATCACCACAGGAGGGTGTCCTGGAGAAAGAACTGGTTGGATGGTTTTGTGATCTTTTTGTCGATGATGTTTTCCCATTGGTCTATGCGGAAGTGGTGGAGTGATCTCGTCATCCATCTTCCGTAGGGGACAAGAGCTTCCATGGAGTCCAGTCTCCCGATTAAAGAGTTTAGTTCTGTGATGGTATGTCGAGATTTGGAGCGAAAGGAGCGGAACGTCTGGATGGTATCTTGGATTCTTCCTGGTAAGGGCGAAATTGTAGCAGATTCAAGGTTGAAGTGAGCTCCGAGGAACGTGAAGGACTGGCTGGGAATGAGTCTTGACTTTGGGAAGTTTATGGCAAAGCCCAGCTGAGAAAGGAGGTTGAGGAGGCTTTTCATTGCAACTTGTGTGGGTGATTCGTCGTTGAAGATCCAATCGTCGAGATAAGCGCTGGTTGAGATCTGGTTCTGGTGGAGGTGTGCTAGGCCGGGTTTGAGGACGGCAGTGAAAATTCTTAATGCGGCATTTAGGCTGAATGGGAGACATTGGAATTGGAAAACTTCTCCGTTGTACATGAAGCGGAAAAGGTGGAGAATTGATCGGTGGAGTGGGATGTGGAGGTAAGCGTCAATGAGGTCCAGGGAAGACTATCCAATCGGTCTGTCGTAGGGTCTGTCGGATGATGTCAAGGGTGTACATCTTGAAGTGGTCTTTCTTTATCAGTTGATTTAGTGGTTTCAGGTTGAAGAGAGGCGTTCTCCTCCGGATTTCTTTGGTCTGAGGAAGATGGAGCTGTAAAAGCGCGGTCGGAGGGGGTTTGGGCACCTTCGAATGGCGTGTCTGTCGAAGAGGTATTGGACTTCTGCGGAAAGTGCGGCAGACGGGGATGGCGCAAGATCCCATGGCGGTGGGGACGTGAGAGGTGGGTTTGATTTGAACTTGGGATGGAAGCCGTTGGCGACGATTTTCAGGATGAAGGGGTCGGTGGTGATGCGTTTCCAGGCTGGAAGGAAGAATCGTAGGCAGCTGCTGACAGGTCTTGACGTTGGTCGTGATAGTCAGTGGGAGCTGCGGGCTTTACTGCGACCTCCAGGTGAGGAGTGGCGGCTCCATTGGTTATAGGAAGAGTTGCGGTAGGGTTTGTTTCTTTTGCCCAGGTTGGAGGGCTAGCCTCGAAATGGCCGGTTTTCTTGATGTCTGGTGTCGTCTCGTTGTTTCACCGGAAAGGACTGTTGATTCTTGAAGTTTTTTGGTTTGTTCTTGAACTCTTTTGGGCTTCTTACAGATGTCCAAGTGAGGGGCCAGTTTTGAGATTTGGTTGTTGAAGAGGGAGTGAGATGCGTGAATTATGATATTTCTTAAGATGTGGCGTGTGGAGTCGTTTAGTTTTGCAGACATGCTGAGGGCTGCTCCACGCTGAAGAAAGGTTGAATTGAGGAGAGCTTTGGTGAGCTAATTGAAAGAGTGGAAGGTGGCGAAGGAGGCTTTCTTGAATAGTTGATTTATGAGGTTGGCTAGGCGGATGGCTTCGTTGCGGCTTGGTTCGGTAGCGAGCTTCTCGCAGAGAGCATTGATGGCGGTGTGGATGTCAAGTCTTGGGATGCAGCGCGAAGGCCGAAGCAAAATAGCTTGTCATCATCCCTGATGACGGCGGATGGGGTTTCGATTTCCATTGGCTTCTGATGTGAGGAATTCATTTTCCTTGTAGGTGTTGAAATGTCTAAGGTTTGCAGAGCCGTCTCCAAAGGGACGGAAAAAGCAATTTTCTTTGCCTGTTCGGGGAGGGGTTCCCCTTTGCAGGGGTCGTAGTGAGTTTTAGGGGAGAAAAAGTAGGAAATAAGGAATTTTGCAAGTCATAAATAAGGAAAAGTAAGGAATTATTCACTAAAAATTAGGTAAAAATAAGGAACTCCTCGGCATAATATCAGGGCTTAACAACAGTAAATGTGATAAAAGCTGACTCGTTTCAAGAGCAGTCCTTCAGCAAGACTGTACCTCTACTATTTTAACAGTATAGCCGTTGGGAAGTGGGGGGGGGGGGTGTAAAAAGGAGTAAAACACAATATATCGCTACTACGCTATTTTTTCATCCTCATCTCACATTTGATGTTTAGTTTTTGCTAGATAGCCTAAATCCAAAGTCGTTTGAGATAAGTCTTGAAGTGTAGGGCCCATACCACGCGCCATGGCTGTTTGCTGTGACATGCACATCACATGACTGGGTTAGTCCAATCAGACGGCCAAACAGCCGTTGTTCTCGTTCATCATTGGCTAACTCATGGTGATGTCACAGCAAACAGCCATTGCGCATGGTTTAAGCCATAGGAAAGCTCGTTTTCGAGCTGGTTAAAATCACTGGCGTGCACAGGAGGGGGGACAGGGCGCGGGGGAGGGGGTCATTGCCCCTGCTCTTTTCGAAAAAAAAATGTCCTTTTTACTATTTCTGTAAAAAAAAATGTCGTATTATGGTTTTCTGGCCCGATAAACGCTGGTGCTGCAACCAGAGAAAGGGTCAAGAGGCCAGGAAAGGGCAAAAAGAAGGCCATGAAAGGGGCATAAAATGTCAACAAAACTCGGAAAAATTCCGGAAAAAAATTACCGCACACTTTCACAATCAAAACAACAGCTTTGTCCTGCGAATTTTCGAAAATTAACGATGTTTTTAAAGGGCATAAAATGGTAAAAAAAAAGAGAAAAGCTTAAAAAAAAGTAAAAAAAAAAACTGATGAGCAAAAAAAAAGGTCTCCAGAAACAATACCTCAGCGTGCCCTTTTACAAACGTTGCCCCTGCCCTCTTGGTGGTCTGTGCACACTACTGATTAAAATGGTCTATTAGAACGTTAAAATCGGTCACAATTTCGCGTAGTAGGACCGCGTTGTAAACTTTTGTTGTAGGACCCAAGATCTCAACATAACAAAGTTCGACCCGCGATGATTTAAGGAAAAAAGGGCAGCGGCAGTGTCCACTATAACGTACCCAACGACAGTAATACATTTTTATTTTATTAGCAGTACATGAAAAGCTGCTACACGCAATTGTAGCTCATTAACTTTCTGAATACTTTCTCGTTGTTGACGCTCTACAAATTGGAAATTACGAATTGTGTGACGAAACTATTCTATCGGAGCTGGCTCAGAAAGCTCAACGCACATGGCGACGTAATACAGAACACTTACGGTTTTTAATACTCATTCATTGCATCGAGAAACGAAATTACAAACAGCTAGTACTAAATTTAAACAGTGGAAACATAATAGTAGGCTAAGCACTTTATCCAACAAATTATGCTTGGACGTTGACGATAGACTTGTGAAAACGAAACCGTCGCGCAAGATAAGAAACCGGAACGATAGTTTTCAACGCACACGGGCAGAACGCCTCGTTACGTTGAAAATAAGTCAGGGACCGAGTACGCCAATGAAGTTCGTGCCTTACGTATTGAACTCAAATATTATACGTTATTTTATTAATTTACACCTAAATTTACAAACAAAATTCTCATGGCTGAATAAAAGTAGGGAACTGTACATCTGAAAACAGGAAAAAAGTAGGAAAATAAGGAATTAGAAAAAAAAAGTAGGAAATAAGGAAAAAGTAGGAACTCTACGACCCCTGCCTTTGCCGAAGGGGAGGCCTCCATTGCGGAGTAGCGTTGTTAGAAGAGTGGTGGATTGACCGAGCGCAAGATCGCGGTTGATGGTAGGGGCCAACGAGTCACGCGGTGGTTTGTAGAGAAAAGCGGCAGTGGTGGTCTTTTCCACTGTTTTGAGGAGCCTGCGAAGCGGGATGGCGGACTTGTTGTCGTTGTTGTAGTCGGAATCGTCGTCGCTGAAGTGGGCGTGTCGGGAAGAAGAAGAGTGACGTGGAAAACCGATGGGTGCGGAACCTGTGTCTAGGTATGTCTCGTCGTCTTGTGAGCTGTCGGAAGAGAAGGACGAGGGGCGATGCAGCTGATTGCGGTGTGGACGCAGTGGGGGTGCCAATAGCTTGCGGAAGGGGGATGAAGGAGTGGGCGTAGGTGTAGAGGGCCGGGGCAAAGCGCGGGAGCGCTTGAAGGAAAGCTCTGGTGAGTCGAGCAATTGTTTGCCGGCAGGGTTGGTTGAAAGGATCCAGGTGTTGGAGTAAGTGAAAGAGTCTGAAGTAGACGGGGCCAGAATGGATTTGCCTTTGTAGTTGAATTTCTTGATGGCATGATCCATTAGTGCATGCACTTCCTTCGATGAGAGGGACTTGTTACGGCGAGAGCTCCGGGAGGTGTGCGAAGATGCTGAGGAAAGGTCCAGTGGGGCGTCGTGAGTCTGGGTGATGATGTGATGGCCCGTGGAAAACGAGGCGAAGCTCGAGGTCTTGTCCGATCGAGAGCGTTGAGGTAGGCCGCATGCGAGTGGATTGGAGGAGAAGGTGGCACAGGTGAAGCTCAGCGGTCCGGCGAAGGTGAAGCGTCAATCAGGATGTCTGGATTAGGAGGCGCAGGGCTGCGGGCGAAGGCGCAGCCGTCTTGGGCGAAGGGTGCTTGGTCGGGGTTCTTGATATTGCCATCAAGCAATCCAGTGAGTGAGCTGAGGGCGAGGAAGGCGAAGCGGGCAGCCAGGAGGCGTACACAAAGCGAAGACGAAGGAATCTTCGAAGAGAGAAGCGAAGCGACCGTCGTGGTCGGCTGGAGGGGAAAAAAAAGGCAGACGGGCCTCACCTGAACGCTTTTATAAGAGGGGATGCGCATGCGCAGACCGTGTTACGCAGCTGGCCATCTAGCAAAGACTTTTCTAACCTCCAGAGAAGCATCCCTCAGGAAAGGAATGCAAATAACACAGGTAATCTATGTTTCCGAAGGGCAACTAAAAAGGCGATTTTGTTTAACGTATGATACTTTTTGTTTATTCTACAGCAGCAAAACGATGAATCAAGGGGTGGTCCTCCTATTTCACTATTTTGACCTTACAGTATTGGACAGGGGGGGGGGGGGGGGGGAGCAAAAGCTTCGTCTGGGCTAAGAAATTTATGGTAATACCGTAAATCGTCTAATAAACGCCCTGGCTTTGGTAACACCCACCCCCCAAAAATACCTTAAGGTACGAAATCGTGTAGTAGCTTTATTAATGCCCCCCCTCACCCAATCCTTTTTTTTACACAATCGTGAAATTGACTACTAAAAGCTTTAAAAGTTTAACTAAATCAACGCTTTACATCCCTTTCCATCTTGTTTTTTCTGCAGCAAAATTAATGAAAAGATTCATAAATTTAACAAAACCAACATTTTAATACAACACGATTCACGGGAGCATTTGTAATCATGGAAAAATTAGGCAATATTAGGTCTATGTGATCGATAATTGATGTGCGAAGTGTGGATCCAGTCTAGCAAAAATGCCATACCTTTTTCTTATTTATTCTCAAATTTAGTTTATTAGATCGTCCTCCTTCCACTATCTAACATAATACATAGTTAAAACTAATTTTTTAACCATCACCAACCTTCAAAACTTCGAATTCCTATTGTTTTCGTAAGGACTACTAAAAATTGTGTTACTTTGGTTTAGATCTTGCTTTACTTCATTGTCTGGGTTTTGATCCTGCTCTCGCTGTAGCCGCTGGCATTCGTGAGCGCTACATCTAAGATCACTGGTAGGAGTGACCTTCGAAGTAGCGCTCACAAATACCGGAGGCTACAGCGGGAGCAGGATCAAAACACAAAAAACGAAGGGCAGCGAGATGTAAACCAAAGTAACACACTTTTTTAGTAGGCCTGATGAGGACGGCAGGAAGTGAAACAGAATTCCAAGCTGTCGAAAATTTGCAAAAATACGGTAATTCAATTTTTCGATTTGAGATTGTGCATTTTAGTATGGAAAATTTAAATCCTACGAAGTTTGTGAAGCACACCCCCCCCCCCCCCCCCCCACAAACTTCAACACACAGGAAACCCCCATTATAACCACGCCTGTTATACCATGCTATATACCATGCCTGTTATACAATGCTGTATATGACGTTCTTCAACCAACAATGCAAAAATGACTTGAAGCTCTTCAACCAACAATGCATGCAAAAATGACTTTGATACTGTAGTACAGTGAAACATAACTCAAAATTCGCTTAAGCCAAACTATCGGTTAAGTGAAACAATTTTGTGCTATTTGGTGCTTGCGGTTGGCCCAATGCAAAATTTACCTCGTTATCTCAAAACAAATATTGGTTAACTCAAAACTCCACATGACAATTTTGTTACTCGACACCATGCATTTTGTGTTGCTTTCGTACTAGAAAGTATCTCTGCTATGATGAAGTAGTAGTGTATTTTGCATATACCACAGATGTGCATTTAACATCGAATGCAGAGACGTACTCAGTACTCCCGTCAACAGCACATCTTGTGTTTCAATACATCTCTGTTTAACTCAAACTGAAATGTCACTCTCGCTGGAGTTCGAGTTAATGAGGTTTTACTGTACTAATTTCAAAGACCCATAAGTTATTTACAAAGAGGTTTTACTAAAGTACCAAGTTTGTAATAAACCCTCCAATTATGAATTTTTTTATTGTTAGTTTAGGTACTGGAATTAATGGTAAGAGGCATCCGACGTCTGCAGGTGTTAGTGTTTCAGCCGTACACGTTTTTAAAATGTCTACTTTAAGCACGACGCTTGCTTAACCCCCAATCGCTGGAGAAAATTCCGTTTTGAATCGCGTGGCGTGATGTCATCTCTCTTACCGCATTCCAGAATACCTGCCTACCCATAAACAAAAAATGTGGCTCGGGGCTATCGCGCCACAAGGGAAAAGGTATGACCGTACCCCAAGAGACTTTAACCCACAGGGCCCTAGAAGCCGATATATCGGCTTTATTATATACGTTTGAGTTAAGAAAAGAAAACCTTAGGGCCCAGAGGGTTAAGAAAGACGATGTCCAAGCCTCTCCATGGCACGAGCTGCATTTCTCATTGGGATAGGCAGCAGGAATTCGTTACTTCGTCGCTAGTGCACCGCATGGACTATACATATAATGAAAGGGGCGAAACCCGCCAGAAGTCATATCATAGAACAATCCGTAATTTTTTATAACTACTATTATCACTGGAATTGGTACTTAACGTCTTTTATTGTTAACTCGTCTCATGTTCCAATTCATTATTTCTCATGCTTGTCCAGAGCGATCTAAAGCTTTGTAGTTTTTGCTATCCCAGTTAACTTCAGTGGACGGGGCTTTTACCTTGATGTTAAAACGCTTCTCAGATCGCTCTGGGCAATGTAGTGGTACAAATAATGACTTTCAACGTGAAACGTTATCAATAAAGACGTTTTGGACGAGTTCCAGTGATGCTAAAAGCGTGTGAGCGTAAAATTTTATAACGCTCAATACACGTATGGATTGTTCTACGTTATAACTTCTGGCTGGTTTCACCGCTTTCATTATATCAAGAATGTATACTACTCTGTATCCATGCGGTGCGCGAGCGGTGAGACAACGAGTCCTCTTGGGATAGGCAACTGAAAAGTGGCAATGAGATTTTATTAAAGGGACATACATTCCTTAGTCCTGGCCGCTTTACTCATACGTCAACTGTGCTAAAATATAGTTCACACGACAGCGGCGCGCACTGCTCTGTAAAGCAAGCATGACATCACATCCGACGCTAGATTATACTCATTTCCGAGCCGGGCCATGTGACACGACGTACGAATGCTAAAAATTAACAAACACTGGCGCAGATGACTGCACGTTATGATCATCAATGTCTGCCGTCTGTTGCTGCGGTAAAATACCCACACGTTAGTTTTATTTGAACAAAATTGACCAAATAAAAGATTCTGGCGTCTTTATTCAGTGTTCGTTGCTGACTATGTTACGTATATTAACTTATTGGCGATTTCAAGGAGGCATGCTTAGGGACGGGTCATTACGTGTATCGCTTTGAGGGGAGGGGGGGGGGAGAAACATTTTAACCCCCCCTCGGACAGTAAGTTTACGCCTCTGCGACCGATCTCATTTTTTCCTCCCGACCGTTATTTTTTTCTTTGCAGCCTAATTTGTGACTTCATGTTTTAGTATTATGCGGGCATCAAACAAGGCATTACTGTACAGAAACAGCTTAAATAAAAGACATAAAATTGTGTCCGTTTTAAGTGTACCATCAAAAAAAAAGAAAGAAAGCTTCTCCCGACCGACCCTAGTTGTAATTTAATTGGTACTGCAGCTAAACGTTTTTCCCTTAGGCCTTATGTCTGCTGCGAGAATTTACGTCTGAAACTCAATCCGCAATTTAATTTCTTCTCCAGCTTTGGTTTTGTCCATCACCGTGTCAGGATCCTAAAACCCCTGTCCCACCCCTTCTTTCCTAGTTTCTTGCGGTAAACATAGGATAAACCTAATGGTCGATCCAATTCTCGTTTTGTCCTTTCCTTTAACGATTCAGTAGCAAATCTACTTGGTGGAATAGATAAATGGTTCATCACTCGCCATTTCTCCTGGTAAGCTCAGAACAAGGTTAACTGGGGAATGAAGCTGCGTGCCTCGAGTAAGGCAGCTACTATCTCACTTGGCTTTCGCTCAGAAGCGGCAAGACACGTGACTCACTACATCACTGACTAGGAGTGTAAACATTGCGTGACGTCACTGTTGAAAGTAGCCCAGGAAGCTTTCTGGCAGTAGTGAAATACTCGTCGGACCAATTGGTAAAAAAGAAGCTTACTAGCGTACACGCGCGACATCTGTCATCGGGATCGTACCTTTAGACGATCAAATAAAAGGTAAATGAATTCATATAAAACTATTTCTGGTAATGTATCGAGGAAAACTGTTAAAATATACCGGAGGGAGTTATGTGCCTTTAAGTGTCAAAAGGGTTTTGTTAGGGCCGTACACAAATGCAAGTAGGAAAAGTGAGGGTTTAGGATTGCTTTAACACTGCTTAGTTGTGCAGTTCTAACGCTCTGTCCTAGGTAAAATAGTTCATTTTTGAAAATTTGCCAAAAAAAATTACTTTAATGTGTGCATTTAAAAAAAAAACCAATCCTTGTAGTTTTACGTTTGATGAAATCGTAATTAGATTTACGTGAGTGTTGTATGGAATATTCTACTTAAGGATATGCTTTACCCATTTTTCAAGAAAATAAAAAGTTTCAAATGACGCTATCTTTCTTATGGAATCATCCATCGCGTTGCTGCCATCTTTATTTGTATCTAAGTTACATTTTTTGCCGCTAGCGACCACCGCCAATGAATGGGGCTTGGCCTTGACAGCTTCAGCTGAAATTCAGTGCAATCCCCAAGACCGTATTACTGTCGGCTGATTTTACACATGGAGTACAACAATGCATGTAATACTACGAGCTCAGGACTCTACATGATTTTCACATGCCGTTAGTACTATGGGCTTAGGGCTTTAAGTGTTAAAGAGTTAATGGCTTCTTTGAATTGTATTTTTTGTACATACTTAGTAATAATAGTAATACAGCAGATACTACGTTTTCAAAGCATTACAACGAAGGTCGTGAAAAGAAATATGTTTGGTTCTCTGCCTTTTTGTTCCCCACGTAACCAGGCCAGCAGGCTTTTTAATTATTGGAGGGAACTGGAGTCTGCTACTAACTGCTTGAAACACTTGGCTCTTAAATTTACAGACCTGCAAGTAGGCTAACTTTATAACAGAGTACAACTGAATGACAAGTTTGGCTAAATAATACTTATTTTCAGCTAACTGAATTGCTTTTCCTTGTTCAGTGATAAATTTAGCTTGCACTAGCAAATAAAAAGTGATGACCTGGGACAAATTTGACCACCAGGCAGGGTCTAAGAACCAACTAATTGCTTTTTTCTGTGGTCTAATGGCTCCTCTAACAGCCCTTTTTTTTGGCTAAATAAGTCAAAAGCCAACGAAGATACTGGCGTAGACCATAGGGTAATTCTAGAAAAAGAATTCAAACAGTGCATTTGAAAATCAGTGCAAGTCAAAATCTGGCCGAGCTATTTCAGTAAGGATTACAATTTGGTTGGCATTGATTTTCAGGGACCAATTACCAAGGAGTTCTAGGTTTGCATGAACCGATAAAAGCCTTCATTCAGTATAAAAAAAAAAAGAAGGTACTTTCCCTGTGGAAAAACACGGAACATTTTGGCACAATGCCTACAACTTTTACAAGTTTAAGTTTTTACCCCAGGTTCATCAGTATCCACGGTTTCTTCAAAGCATGGAATAGCCCAAAGTACGTAAGAAATAGAGATGTTGACTTCTTTCTCGGTCGGTAGGTGCTTTTCGCAGTTCACTGTAACAAAGAAATCAACAAGATAAAATGAGAACAGACGAACAAAAAATACTGTAACCAGCCGTTCCAACCAATGCTGGCTACGCAGCTTGCATAGTTTGGATGCGATCCTGTGACCAGTTGACTTAATTTTTACTAGAGTTCCTGAGCTGCTGCCATTTGAGAGAGGATTGAGGCTTAATGGCGCGTCGCCAGCTAGGTTATTAGCGGATGCCATTTGAGAGACAAGCTTCTTAAAACGCTACTAGTTTGATGAACACGTAGAAATGAACACGAAATCGCACGACCACTAACATTGTGAAATTTGTTGATAGTACCGCGCACATCCCACTTGTTGCCACTCGAATTGTAGGCCGTGGATGTGTGCTGAGCCTGAGAGTACAAAAATTCTTCCAAACTACCACCGCTATATACTATAAAGTTGGTGGTCAAATAGGCAAATGCAGTACGGTGATGTTTAGAGGAAGACTGGCCCCCAATTTGAATCCATGTCACTTCACTCGAATGAAACATTAAGGCAATTATTGTGTATGATTTTGCTATTGGCTTCCTTCATGGATCTGTCAAAGTGTATCATCTATACATATATTTCGCTTGGGAGCAAACTTAATGATGATGATGATGAGGGATTATTATGGATCAAGATTGAACAAACGAAGCTTCAACAATCAGCAAGAGGACGAGCGGGCCCATTCTTGTCACGGTAGGAAAGAAAAAGGGCGAGCAGCCGACAATGAAATGGATAAACGCTCTAACAATTAGAGACAAACACTATTGCTTCAATAATGTTGACTATTAGAGCAGAGTTTAGAATCAGCGGGAATCAGCTAGACCGGCGTATGTTACGCCGGGGAACAACTGGTTAATTTTTATTCTCTCACCAATGCTTATAGCAATACACTTGAGCCATGGTCATGGTTGGGCCCTTATAACAGGTTCTGTAAGATATATATAAAGAAGTGGTAATGGCAACAATAGAGGACGACGAGTATGGCCGTCTGAAAGCAAGCCACATAATATTAAACACGAGGGCATAAAGGTGGCTTATGGGTAAAATGTTCTTTCTTTTGTATGGCTCTGTATTACTTACAGCGATAGTGACTCACCAATAACAATGCACCACCAAAAGAGTTCCAGGTCTTCCAAATTTGCAAATTTTCGATGGTTTTTACAACTATCTTCATCAGGCATGAACTGTCTTCCTACCCACCAACGATCGCAATTTGAATTTGAATTTCGTGCCACACTATTAGTCTCCCAGTCGGCTTTGAGATGTCATTCATTGGTGAGTCATTATGATGAGGAGCCAAAGTAAACAAACCGTAGCGTCAGTCGAAGTTTCGACCAGGAAATCGGTATTTAGTATTTACAGCGAATTGTGTATATTTAAAGCATAAACTTTTGCAACAACTGCTAAAGTTACGTTAACGAAACTATAACGGTTTTTATTCTTTAAGTTCATGACCAAAATTATGAAGAAATTCACGGAAAATATGCACAATTTCAAAAAAAAAAGGGGAATACGTAGACAACATCCAGCAAATTCATCTGAAACCCGTCACTATTAAATGAAATACGAGTGTATAAAGGTGGCTTACTGTACGATTTCTTTTGTATAATTCAGTTATTTTATGTAACTTTAATTGCAATCATTTAATATATTAGCTGACAAAGAATTGTGTGAAACCATACATACTTACCATGAATGTACAGCCGAGAATTTGAGAAGACAGTCTTCGATACAACTGCTACATCATTATCCTACAAAAAGAAAAGGTAACGTCCAATTTTTATCACTCAATATAATTAAAATACGAACTGGAGATCTGTAACAAACATATAGTATATGAATGACGTAACAGAGCTCGAAATGAGCGGTATCGCATCGCAGTTTGCACCATAATTTTAGACATTAGCGATACAAAATTGAAATTTGCGTAGCAGTTTAGCGACACAACTTCATGGCGAAGAACTTTATAACCATGTAGAACAATCATTGTGTTCCGTAATATTCTGAATTCCAATCCCTACAGAAGTTTTAAGTTATTTGTAACCACGTGCAAATAATGAAATAAAGCATAAAGCATTAGAATATTTTGGTATTAAAAAAATGATGCAATTTATACGTCACACAATCACATTCTCTTCTTCTACCTGAACCATCAATTAAAACGAAAACACACTTTTGCCTGCCAAGAAAAATAATTATGCTTCATGAAAACTGCTAACCATTATTTTGCGATTGCTACGCAAATTTTTATTTTGCATCGCAATTATGCTACACACTTTTTTCTGGACATTTCGAGCCCTGCGTAACTACTAGGCATATGCGTTCAACACATCGCAACTACTGGCTGAGCAAGTAATCCTAAAATACACTTTCATTTATACCATATCACTTGGCCTACCTACATTGCTGCAAATTTATTCAACACTAATCTAGCCTACACAAGTGCATTATGGGTAGCTCTGTCATCATTGTATAATTATTTTCTGCATTCCTCACACTAAAAGAACGTTCACGGAATATTATGGTAGATGGCTTTATGCGGTTTCAGGCCACTAACCTTAAAGATTGCGTTCCCTTAACCCTTTCCTTCGCATATACGCTTTTCTACGCTTCTACAGGATTCACAAACATACGCATTTTTACGCGTCTCGTTTATCTCGCATTTCAAATTACTGAAACATAATTATTAAGTAATTTAGTTACATTTTTTTAAAGTCATGGTATTGAAGCCGCCAGGATATTTTAGAAATAAAATAAAAACTTGCGAAAAGTTGAAAAGTTGCAGCATTATTTTCTACTGTTATGCACAATTGTGGTGAAACGTGCAATTTTCACGAGGAAATGGGGATGAAAGTTCTCGTAAATGTCCGTGAAGTAAAGGGTTAAAACCGCTACCAAAAAAGGGTTTAGCGGAAAACGCAATTATTTCCAATAGGCCTATATATATATATATACACGAGATAGAAATTTTATCTAGGAACGTGTCAATTTCATGGATCTACTCCCTTGTAGGGCTCGACCAAATCTGAAGCCAGATCTCTTGGGTTCGGATTCGATTCAGACTCGGGAAAATTTTTAATGTCTACGCGATTTTTCAATAACTTCGCTGATTTTTGGCTGATTTCTACATTTCAATAAACCATTCAAAGCAGTTTTGTCTCCAGCTTTCCAATGGAGTTAATTTCAAATAACTAACAAACTGCTCAGAAGTTATAAGGAAAACCAATGAACTAGTTCCGAAAATTTGTCAAGTCTTTAAACTTTACTGCTTTATTCAACAGGTCACACGACACACCGGAAGGGTTGTTTGTGTGCCTTTAATCTTAGTGAACAAGTATAGGATCCGCTAACCACGAAAACCACAACATTAAAAAGTGAGTGAAAACGTGTCCTATATGAAGTGAAAGTGCCCCAAATATCGTTGATTTTATTTTACTGGCTAACTCGCTAGCCATGGCACCTATGTTAAATTTCCATAGGGTATTGACACACCTGTACAACTTGCTAGGGAAAGTTGGCAAACGTAAATTTTGGAATGCTGGCAAACAGCAGAATGGGGTAGTGCATTTTGCTAAAACAGGGTTTGCAGCTAGAAGCATATGTGCGGCCCTGAAGTGGCACCTAAAGTGCAAAATTATTGTTGTAACCAGAAGAGAACATCATAAAATAACAGAAGCCACTAAGCTTCCTAAAAGGGTGTCGGACTTTGAAAGTAGTGAACTCGACAAGAGAAAGGCCACCAAGGTAGCCTAAACCCTATTAACCAGTAAAAACTTGACAAGCCCTCAATCAATTCGTAGTACGACTTTTCAATTTCGTAGTACGACTACTTTCTTAAAATGTACTGAAACTGGTCTTAGGACTCATGGGCTCTTACAAATTAAAACTATTGGATCAGAAGTAACAAGCAATTATTTTAGTATTGTTGGTTCAGAGCCTCAATTCCATTATAGAAAGAGGGTCATTGTTGTAAAAGTGACATAGGTTTGAATCGAGAATTCCGTCAAGTTCGTAGAATAACACTCTCTCCTTTATTTGCCGGGGAAAAAAATTAGTAGGCAGCACACCGTACCACCTTAAGGCAAACCTATATTGTAGTTTGTGTTGGACAGCTGTTCATGAACCATAAATCCTAATAGCTTACAAGTTGAAAATGGTAAGAGCGACGATACCAACATATAAAACAATATTCGAGAAACTCCGGGTTTTCCTAAGAAAAAAAAAACAGCGGAGTTTCTGAGGTCACTCCATCGATTAAAAAAAACCACGATAAATCCAAATATGGGTTTTTATGTCTATCGAACGGACTGTCAATAATTGCGGAAAAACAATAAATTACTGTAGTACTTTTCCTTAGGCTGCAAACAATTTTGGAATGGGTTGTTGTAAATTACTGAACTTTAGTCTATAGGTCTGGTCGTAAGGAATGGGACGAACAGATCTAACACCACCACCAAAGTAAACGACAATTAGGCAAAAGAAAAAAAAAGGGGGGGGGGGGTAATAACACTAGGCTTGTGACACCCCCCCTCCTCTCCCCAACCAAAAATGCTGAGTCGGAAAAATGGGAGGCGGACGAAATTACGAATAAAGGCTGTTGAAAAGATAAAAAAAAAAACGGGTTTCCAGTTGCAAATTTCAGTCTCACATCCTTCTAATATTTTGTCTTCGTAGCTGGCCCTGCAAATATCTGTACAGATCTCAACAACCTTCAGTTGCCCTTGTAGAAAAACATTAAATAACTGCCCCCACCTCTCTCAACCAGGGTAGGTTAAATTTTGTTTCTATTGCCTAAACAGAAATATACAATACCTGTACACCTGCATTCCTTTTCTAGAATCCTGTCTTCCCCTACATGTTTTTAAGTTGAATTGAACCGTCAAGCTGCATAACCCAAGAGCGCATGCGCAATCTCACTTTCCCTACAAAAACGTTGGAGGCGAGGCCAGTAGACATCTTATTTTCCTTTTGATTTGTAAAGGTGGTGTCCAAGGGAGGAGATAGGGTGGGTACAGGTAGGCTAATGAATATTTTCGTTTAGGTAATAGACAAAATGTAACGGGTCCTGGCTGGGGGAAGGGGGGTAATTTGATGTTTCTATATGCCAGTTGAAAATACACATTACCTGAAAATTTCTACATTTACAGTAGACCTCGCTAAAACTGGGGGAGGGTGCCACCTTGGCGGGCTCCATAAGATTACGAGCTGGACCTCCCAAAAAATTACAAATTTCGCAACTTTATTCAGAAAAATGGAAGAAATCAGGATTTGGATCTCTTTCGTAGGATGGGTCGTTTAAAGATGGGGTCTGGCTTCTGCTCCATATTGCTCAAGGGGGGCTGACGACACATCTGGCGGCGAGGATCGGTCCCAGACGGTGCAGTCGATTCGCTTGCGAGGTCATCTCGCAGAAGTAACGTGATGTTGAGAGTGATGAATTCCTCCAAGATGCAGCAGCTAAGCAGCTGCGTTGTCGGCGCAGTCTTGGTTGATGTCTAGGTGTGTATGATGACATTCTTTATCCAGGTTGCGATCATTCTTGCCGAGGGTACGCCAAAGTCTCTCTTGTAGCGGAGGAAGAGTTGATTGTGGCCTTTGTGGAATTCGTTGTTTTCCTTCCATCTTTTCAATGTAAAAACGTAATACACATACGGAGCAGAGAAAACGTTCAGGTTCGTCACGGAGTAGTATGTTACAAAGCGCTGGGATGATGATCGTGTTTGACGGTTCGCAAGGTTTCTGAGTGGTAGCCCGGAATGAGGATCTTGGCAATAGTTGAGTGGCTGTGAAGTTCGGGTGGAAGAAACAGTAAGCTGGGTCGATGGACAAAGCTTGGAGTTCGCAGCTTCTAAGCTGGCACCAAGGGTTACAAGGAATACGGTTTTACGGGTCATGACGTTTGTGATGCTGTTGAGGAAGGGTTCATATGGTGGCTTCATTACGGAGTCTAGAATGACAGAGGTCCCAATACGGAAAGGCTCGATGAACGGTTGGTCTTTCGATATCAAACGTTTGACGAGCGAAGAGATACGGCAGTCCTTGAGAAGATGTGATTTGCCTGCTACTTTGAAACTGAATTCAGGACTGAGTGGTAAACTAGGATTGCGGATCCTTTTAGGCCGCCCTTGAAAAGGTCAGTGAAGAACACTAAGAACTCGTGTAAGGGAGATTACTAGATCTATTTTCCGTCTGATACACCAATGAAACCATCTCTTCCAATGGCTGTCATACATCTTGTTTGTTACGGCTCTGATGATTTTGCTTCCTCAAGAATTCCTGTTTCCTTGACTCAAGAATTCTTGTCTCCTTGAAGAGACCAATGACAATAATCACCCATGCAGGTTCAGTGTGGTGAGTTTGGGGTGGAGTAGGGTTCCTTGCCTTTGCGTTAGTTGGTCTGGAATAACCGGTAAACTTCTTGGGTTGTTGATGAGAAGACTTCGAAGTTGAGGAAACCATACTGCTGATGGCCAATTCGGAGCTATTAGAAGGCAAATGACAGTGATGACTATCTTCAGGAGGACTTGCAATAGAAGCTTGAACGGGGGGAATAGGTCCCACAGAGGTTCTGCCAACAGAACGTAAGAACGTCCACTGCCCGTGCTTGATTGTCAGTTATCGGGATGATGAAGTGGAGAATCTGGCATTGTGCCTCGTGGCGAACAGGTCGATCATCGGGGTGGCCCATGTGTTGAAGAGAGATGCGCAAATGGAAGTTTTTGGTGTCCACTCTCCTGAGGGAGGCTTGCGGCAAGTGAGTCCACGATGACGTTTCGATTGCCCGGGATGTGAAGTGGTAGAACAATGGTTTTTATTAGATGAATGCATAAACGAAAGATTGTTGGGCTGATTTCGTGAAGTTGACAGCATTTTGTTTCCCCTTCTTATCGAATGTAAGCAATGGCCGTTGTGTTGTCTGCTTGTACTTGGATTGTCTTCTCTAATAAAAGATGACGAAAGTGGTGTAAGGCATTGAGGACGGCTTCCAGCTCCAAGACATTTATGTGATCTTGGTCGAGGGATGTCCATATGCCTGAAGTTTCGTGGTGAGTGATGTGGGCTCCCCAGCCTTCCAGTGAGGCGTCCGTAAGGAAGATCTGGCAAGGGTTCGTGAAGGGGTACCTATTGTGAGAGGGTTCGGGCATCTGACACGTAGGAGAGTTTCCATTGTGAAGCTTTCGTCCGTTGGTTGCAAGAGATTGCTTTGTGGAAGATGATCTACCCAAATGTCGATGCAGTAGTGGTGGAAGGATCTGGTCATCCCCTGCCGTAGGGGACAAAATTCGCCATTGAGTCCATTTTCCCTATGAACGAGTTAAGTTCCTTGAGAAAATGATACAGGTTTTGACATAAAGAAAGAGCCCGCGATAGGATGTCCATCTCAGGGTCCTTATCTAGTTTTCTCAGCTTCAAGCTGAAGCGGTGAGAAAACTAGAGAAGGATCCTGAAACTTTGATTTGTAAGGTCGACAAAGGAAATGCCACGGTTGTTGTCGATAAGGAAGTACATGATGAAAAACTGTTGGAGGAGCTAGAAAATTCCGGGATGCATGATTGAAAAATGTCACACGAGACTCACAAAAACGCACACTTTCACAACGAAGATAGTCCACTAACTGCAAATTTTCAACTACTAACTGTAGTCGTCATCAGGCACCTTAAAGGTAAGTTTGAACTCTGTTTACATTTCGTTTACATTGGCGAGACTAGAAAATGAATACGAACGAGGCTCAGCCAACATATGGGGAATGTTAGAAATAAAGCTGTCGATAACGGCATTGCAGTCCATTGCACGGAAAGTCAGCATGATGTTGAGTGGGGTAAATCGGTGACACTGATTAAATCTAACTCGAAATGGGACAACCATTTAAGATGCCTTGAATCCATTGCGATTAAGATGCACGAAAACAGGCAGATCCCGCTTATGAATGTGCAAGGCCCTTCGTTTTCAAATGTTACACACCTGATTGGGAAAGACTTGCGAGGGAAGCTCGAAGTTGAATGGAAGATTGCGTGTAAAGAACGGCCCGAGTGATACAGTGGGCAAGGGTGAACCAATCGACTGAATATAGCAGTCAGCGGCAGTTTCGAATTCGAACAGTGTATTGGACTGAAAAACGAAATGTAAACAGAGTTCAAACTTACCTTTAAGGTGCCTGATGACGACTACAGTTAGTAGTTGAAAATTTGCAGTTAGTGGACTATCTTCGTTGTGAAAGTGTGCGTTTTTGTGAGTCTCGTGTGACATTTTTCAATCGTTGTAGTGTTTCACAGTAAGATGAATAACGGTGTTTTTACTGATATCCGGGATGCATGTGAAAAAAAAGGAAAGACCTGGGGAATATGCCGCTGATTTATTTTGAATTTAGTTTGATGAGATTGTTTGAAGAAGGGTGAATTAGAAGAGTTGCGACCAAAACATCCACACAAATTACCGAATGTATTTGCACAAATTAAGATGCACAAGGAAGGAAGACGACATAGGGTGATTACATCTGCAAAAGGTGGATTTGCGCAAAAAGTGGACTGAAAGATAGCAGGTCTTATGAAAAAGTATGTAGGCCTAGCGAGCCCGAGCAGACTGAAGCACATGGGGGAATTGCTGGAAACCCTAGAAGGTGTAAGATTGGAAAGTGACGAGGTCTTAGTCTTGTTTGATGTGGTTAAGTTATTTCCCACAAATTAATTTTTGAAATGCTTAGAGTGTCTGCAGAGAAGAGGGAAATCGAGGAGGTGGTGCATGAGAGAAATAAAGCACTGCTGGCGTAGTATTAGCATCCATTTATATGCAGTTTGAAGGAAGAGTGTTCAAGAAGATGAAGCGGACCCCCGATGGACTATTCCTGTTACCTCGTTCTAGCTGAGCTGGTCCTCCAGCATCTTAACGAGTATATCGAGGAGGGGAATTCCAATGTGAAGCTGGAGAAGATCTTTGTGGACAATATTATTGCAGCCCTGCATAAAGAAGAGGTGGGTAGGATGTTAGAGCAGCTGAACGAGTGGAGGCAAGACTGAAATTTATGTGTGAGGAGGAAGTTGAAGAGAGGATTCCGTTCCTGGACGTTCAGCTCCAGCAGGGGGGGTTACCAACGAGTCCGGACATCCGAGGAGCCAGCTGCGAGCCATTGCTAGAAACGAGTTTGTCCGAGTGGCTAGGAACTCCATGACAGCCACCAAGGAAAAGACCTTCTTAGAAGAAGTAAAGGGCAGATTCGTAAAGCTGGGATATCCTCCAAGACTGGACTAGAAAAGAAGTTCAGACTGTGAAAAAGGTGAATTGAAAAAGAAGTGAGAAAAAGGAAGAAGTAGGGGAAGAGGAACAAGAGACGGAAACGAACCGAGGAGTGATATACCTGAGATGAGCAGAGCGAAAAACTAGTGAGATGAGAGAAAAGCTGAAACAACAGGATTTTAATTCCTTTTTTCGAAACCCTGATTGGAGCCAAAGTTATAAAAAAGAGGCTTACGAAAAAGAAAGATAAAAACATACATCAAGTTCACACTAGAATGGAAGTGAGGAAAAATGAGGAAAAGGCCTTGAATAAAATAGTGAATGTAAGAGAAGGAGTATATAGTGTTCCTTGTAGTGGCTGTGACGCTGTATATATAGGCGAAAAGAGGAAGGTATAAAAAATTGAGCGAGATAACGTATGGCAGACACGAGGAAAGAGGATGAGGAAAACAGCGTGGTAGCCCACCACAAGGCCACTAGACACAGCATTGATTGGGAGAAGACTGCTACGCTGATTAAGTCAAACTTTGTTAGTGATAAACATTTCTGATGCCTCGAGTCATGCTAGCCATAGTTAGGCATGAAATAGATGGAATGAGCAATCAATCATCTTTCTCCGATGCAATAAGCACGGCCGTAGGAAGCAAATTTAACAGAGTATGCTATGGTCCAGCCATATCAGCTAAGGTCGAGTCTGGGAGAGCCCCAGAAGCTTTATCTGGTTTTTGGAGAGCATGTTTTTGACAAATTTGTAAGGTTTTCATGTGGTTCACAGGAATGAACCTACTGCTTTAGTCCTTATATGAGTCATTACTAAGCTTATGCAAACTTTTTGAGAAATTTGCTTTTGGATTAAATTTGCTTATTAAATAAGCCCCCCATGCTACGAAGCACAATGAGCTTGGCCTAGAGAAGGAGGTTTGGGGGAAACAAATTATGTGCGTTCAGTGTTGCTAATAATAGCAGGACAAACACTGCTAGCAAAAGCTTGGCCGGACAGCCTTCACGCATGCTCACATGTCACATCACACATAATGTTGTAGGACTGCTTCAAATGTTTGACGACAGTAGCAACATTTTGTGTTGTTTGTATATTTGTTATGGAACCTCCAACCACAATCACACCAGTAATCCAGCATTTGATAAGGAGAGATCTGGTAGAGAGGCTACAAGCTCGGTGGAGTAGCAAGAAAGACGCTGAGATGCGGCCTTCTATTTCTTGGAGGCTACGCACGCGCTTCGTTCAAATCGGCGTAGGACAGTGCAGTCGCGAGTTAACTACAGTCTACAGGGTTGGCATGGCAGGTTATTTCCAGGTTTTTACCTCCCCGGGATAAACTACTTTTTCCCAGTTATTCCCAGTTAAAGACAGGTGTATAACGTGCGAAAATAGGTGTATAACGTTTAAAATATAATTATATTAAATGAAGCAAGCAGTCTGCATTAGTTTTAAAAACTAAATAATGTTAAATATAATTAAAAGTGTCTTCAATTCAAAAGATTAGATTCAAAATATGTTTGAAAAGGAACATAGGAAATGGGAATTTCCCCCCAAATCAGAAAGAAAAAACCAAAACCAAATACAGTGTTACTTGATTCCCCTTATTTTATGAAAGTTTCTGTTATCAGTTTACTACATTCTGTTACATGAATTTTCGATTCAAATAGAATTACTAAGTACTACTATTAGTGTTAATGAGAAGTTAGGCTCCAAAAGTAACAAAAAAAAATTATAAAAAATAACATTTTAACCAATTAGCCGTACCAGGTTTTAAACGTTTTTTTCCCAATGCCTTGTCCAAAACTAGTTTTTCCTGGGAGACTCTGGTTAACTAGTAAATATTTTTTTCTTAATTACCTGAAGAAGCAACAGGAAGAAATTTCAACAATAGTTTTTTCAAAGCCTTCAAAAATTTGTGGAAATTGTGGACTGGTATTCATTCTTTTGAGAGGTGCGTAAAGTATGGCGTCTGCTGTAGAATGGAATGGTCTCGTCTCTTAATCGGTCCTTCAGTGATACGCAATCTACAGCGTTGACTTTATGCGTGACGCGCACTCTATGTTGATATATTGAAGCAACAATATACAACAACAACCGACAGCACGTGACCGTGTGTCTTGTGCTACGTTATTGTTCGTCTACACTGCAGCCAGGTGGCGTCCTTGTTGACAGCGTCCATAATCCATATCCCAAAACCGATTGAATTCGATCTATCTAGTGGATGTGCATACAATTGATTACTATGTAGACTGTAGGTCACACGTTTCTTACTGCCTGACGAAAATAATATCTTTTCGGGTAATGCCTATCGAAAATTCGCTATACTGACAAGTATTGACCATTTGAGTTTGAGCGTCCTTTGTTTACAATTGTTGCACTGCTTTGAGCTCTACAGCACAAGGACTAAAATGGACTATTGTTATAATTTTAACGCCTTTTTAAAAACAATATTACCGGTATTTTGTACATTTTTATTTTTGGTAGGCTACCATGAGAAGCAGTTTACCACCCAAACACTAAGTCAAATTGTCGCTGCACATACTGCTCTGCCCACACGTTTGCGCATAATGTGAAGCGCCCTAGGAACATGGGATATTTTGAATGAAAATTGAATTAATTTACCTGCCGAGTTAAGTTTTCCTCTTCTATTTTGGGGGAAATGCAGTGTATGGCGATGGGCTGAAGTTGGTTTGCAAGGTTGATCAAGACGTCACCAAAATTGAGAGGGCAGGAGGCTTGACTGGGAAAAAGTCCGGCATGAATTATAGCGGCCCAAAATTATAGCAACTCCACGTTAATCAACGGGAGAACCAATTTAAGGAGTCCACTGTCAATTGTGACGTCTTTTTCAGGAAACATTTCCCCCATATCTCCAAATTAAGTCGGTGCGAGAGGCTTGGGAAGGGGGAGCAAAGGTTAGGACAAGCTCGATTTTCAGCTTGTGAAGTGAAACCATTTGGTTAGGAACCAGTCCTTCGCCTAAATTAGTCCAACTTTCGTTGATGGAATAAGCACGGCCGTAGGAAGTAAATTTAATACAGTATGCTATGGCCCAACCAAATCAGCTAAGCTTATCTTGTTTTTGGAGTGCATGTTTTTGACAAATGTGTAAGGTTTTCATGTGGTTCACAGGAATGAAGCTACTGCTTCTAATCTACTGCAATGAATAAGAAGTCATTACTGACTAAGCTTATGCAAACATATTGAGAAATTTGCTTTGGATAACATCATCCACCATGTTATTTTAAGTCCCCCACGCTACGAAGCACAATGAGCTTGGTCTAGAGAAGGAGGCTTGCGGAAAACAAATTTCGTGCGTTCAGAGTTGCTAATAATAGCAGGACAAACACTGCTAGCGAAAGCTTGGCAGGAAAGCCTTCACGCATGCTCACATGTCACATCACACACAATGTTGTAGGACTGCTTCAAATTGCTTCAAAGTGGTTCGGTAAATGCCGCATCACCCATACCACTTCCTACGGCCCTGGTAATAAGGCGGAGAGGACGCCCTAGCCTACTTTATGCGTTTTCACTTGTACACCTAATTCTATTCTAATTATAACTCCTGCGAAATAAATAGGCCTACACTGTAAAGGATCATTAAAAGTAATAAAAGCTAGTCTACCTTAGTACACAGAAAACTACCTAGTACACAGAAAAAAAGCTTGCTTGTAGAGAAGCGAGTGTGTAACAAAACGAAACCGTGGTTAGTAGGCATATTAAAATTATTTTGGTTCTCCTTTTTTCATTTCCCGTGCTCGTCAGCACTGACAAAACAAGCCGTCCATTTTCATGTTTTCGTCAAATGTCGAACACACCTCTTCAGTTTTTACTGTGCCTAACTTTGAAGGTTTCTACTACTACGGTTTTTCTTTGTTCCCAATTCACGGCTCAATCTAAAAAATCACATTGACACCATCACGCGTAGTGACAAAGATATATTAATTTGTTACGAACATGGTGCTGGCCTCAGTAAAAAGTTAGAACATTTGAATTGTGTAAAGATACTACGTATTTTCCAGGTTATGCTATCAGTAAAAGACTACAGTAACCCAGAGGAGCTAAATATATATTTTTTTAAATGGTACTTTTTGTGAAGCTTTTTGTTTGTGCATGTAGAATAAATAAGAAAAATAATTAGGCTACTTAATTGCTGACACAAACCAATGCATCCGGACACCACAAGTTAGCGGGGCATCGGTTTTGCTATGTCCGGTATAGGGCTGGTACTTTCCGGTTTTTTAGTTATCAGTTTAGCTGGTTTTTTTTCCGGTCGGTTACACGAAAACCGTTTTTCCGTTTTCAGCAAAAAATACAGCAAAAACAAATTTCACCACTGTGTAATACATTATTAAAAAACAAAGCTGAAAAAAAAAATATGATTTAGTCCTTGGTAAAACAAGCACAATTATTGACTACATGTTGCATTTTGGGATTTAAACTAAAAGAAAGTTGACGTTGAGAAATTTAAGTGCTTAATTTATCAAGAATTTTGACTTTATGTAGCTTTAAAATTTCTACAAGATGTCTTACGCCTATTTACGACAACGTAAGCCAAAAACAAAACAACAAAATTTAACACAATATTTTCGTTAATGCTCCATTCATTTCAAATTATGAGCCAGAAAAATGAGCATGTTTCCGTTTTCGGGTAGCAACGCATTTCGTTTACGTGTTATGACGTCGCTTCCCTGCCGTTCGCGCTAGGTATAGACGAGTCCACTTCTCCATGACTGCGGGGAGGGCAGATGATGGCCAGCTTGTCTTTAACTGCCTCGTGTACGTGCTGGCGATCAGCAGTTTGTTTCGAAGAAAGTAAGCAGCTTCGTTGGGACAACAAACCCATGCGGATTATTTGTAAATAAGCTGTCCCCTACCCACCCCGGTTTTCTACTTTCACTGATTTTGAGTGTTTGGAATAGTTATGCCTAAATGATCACTTGGCTATTTTTGACTCGTTCACCGCGGATTTTGAATGGTGCCTGCAGCAAACGTTTTTCGAATATGGGTTTTATATCCGTGTAACCAAACGTGGAACGGTTTCTGGTTAACCGTGTAACCGATCCCAGCCCTAGTCCGGTATCATGCCTGACCGAACTGCAAATTACGGAAAGTTGGTGAAAGTAACATTTTTAATTTTGAGATTTTGTCCCCCGAACTCTGCGTCGGAACACCGTATTCGTAGACACACGAATGCAGTGATTCGACAAAAAGTCCGGAACAACGGAAGAATACAGGCTCCTTTGAGACTCCTCCCCGACTGTGCAAGGCTTCTGCACCAACCAGCTCACCGCGCCTCGTGAAAAGGCTACTCCGCCTATCCCAACAGCAAGCGACGGCGGTGACTGGCACCAAAGAGAGCAAGTTTCATTAATTTATGAGGACCAGACTAAGCTTTTGCCCAAACAACGGTATGGAAAAAGTTATTCATTTGATCATTTTATGTATTCTAGGCTTCTAGCACACCGAGAAACCGATTGGCGAGGAGTTGGTTTGCTTCTGGTAAGCCAAGTCCTGTTTGGGTCGTCTCTGCGAGCCAAACAACGACTTTGCCCCAAAAATTGTATGGGAAGAAGTTGTTCAGCAAAGGTACGGATCTACGAGTTGCCCCCTTTTGCTTCTCATTAGCTAAACCCCCTAACTACAGAAGACTACTGACAGCCTGCCACACTTCCTTGCGTGGCGGCACCTGGTAAGGGCTGCGGCAGTTTCCTTTTCCCCACAGCTCAAGTTCACAGCACATGTCTCAGTTGCAATACAGTAATCGTGAGTCAACAACAGGTAGCTAAAACAAGCAATAACATCCGTCCGACTTCGTAGCATGACTACGTGTGTGGTTTTCACTCAACTTATCTTCAAAATCGCAACTAACCAACAGCACGACTAAGATTAAGAAATGGTTGAGGGAAAAACAGAGGATCAAAAATCCCTTAGTCATTGTTTAACATTAAGTGTCTTTAAAAATAAAATATTATGTTACGAATCCAATACTTGTAAAACGTAAATAACAACCAAGAATCTTATATCCCCGAGTGACTCACATGCCGTACACAAGATAAAGTTGCAACGCTACTACTTCCACGTCAACTATTGGTCATCTAAGACCATTACTTTAAAATTGTAAACACTATTCTAATTTTACCTGATTAAGGTCAAAGTCCCAAATGCCTTGCTGTGGAAATGATTCGCCAACAGAGAAAAACGCTAAAATACAAAATATTCGACTCCAAAAACATACTTCGGGCGAAACATGCGACGCCATCTTGTCAACTTTAAAGGGGAAGTGGGTGCGTTATAGATATCAAATAAAATCTTATTTGAACTTAAAAGTAAAAGAAGGAAAAAAACCTGATAATTAAATTTATTCTGTTTAAACTTTTAAAAATATTGTGGAAGAGTAAGCTCACACAAACAAATTTGTTTTTTTAATTATACTCATAATTTTTTTTTATTACTTAATGATTCAATGAAAATTCGTATTGTTATATTCCTTTAAAACTTGTAATTTCTTTTTAACTATAAGTCTTTTCTTCCATTCTGCTATAAATAAAAAGGTTTTGTGTATCACTGATCTCTATGACTTGACCAGTTACCTGCCACAGATCCTGCTACTCAGCTTTGATAGGGTCGGCCCCTTTAATACTACAGAATAGTACGATAAATAATACGAGATTTTGAGAGCTTCTCTCAATCACGTCTGACGCCACTGCTCCCGTATCGCGGCAATTTACTGATTCTTGCATATCATAGGCTGTTGATTTTGCCGACGCATCGACACAAAACGAATGAACAGCCGGACCGCTTAAAGTGGTACTATCACTCAAGATTGGTGGAACGACAGTACGTGACGTCACAGGAGGCACGCATACTGGAGCATTAAACACTGGAGCACAAAACACAGACCAAGGGATTTTTTGCTTATCGCGTCATATCCACTTGGAAAGAGCTACCGGCACATGTGGTGGAGGCTTCAACCGTTAACATGTTTAAAAACCGTCTTGACTTGCATGCAGGGCCGGATTAACCAATGGGCAAAGTGGGCACAGGCCCAGGGCATCACTCTTATTAGGGGCATCACGGGGTTATTTACGTCCTGTGCAAAAATACACAAAATTCAAAATTAGCAAAAAAACGTGAACTTAGCCTTAGGATCCAAGCTTCAAGTTATCAACTACAATGAAGGAGAGTCTTCGGATCCCAATGTAAATATCGCTATTCGCATTGCCTTGACAATTTCTGTTACCAACGCTCCAGGAGAACGGTCATTTTCTAAACTTTCTGCAATAAAAAATGAACTGCAGACGACTACCATGCAGCCCCGATTACAAGCTTTGTCTGATGGCAATTGAGAGTGACTTGGTTCGGGGAAAATATTTGTTGACGAAGTTACTGACAAATTTTCAAGACTTAAGTGCAGAAAATCTCAAATGTAACAACAGAAGGAAATTATGAAAGTGAATGATATGATTGACTGATTGTGATGCCGACGAGGTCGACGGTGAAGTCCTAGCCTAGTGCGAGTGTGACACCAGTTTCTGTAAGTGAAATTAATACCGTACCTGTTCCTGTTTCTAATTCAGAATTAAACATAAGCTTCGAGAAAAGAAAGTTGGGAGGGGGGCATAATGAAATTGCGGTGCCCAGGGCGTCAAAATAGGTTAATCCGGCCCTGCTTGCATGTCGCACAATGTACGAACTGGCCCCTCAGCCACTGTTAAAGGGAACTAGTATCTGGATTATATGAATTAATGAATTGTTTTGGAAACGAACATGGTGAAATCTGTTAACACTGAACATTGTGACCATAAATTCCATTTTACTTGAGCCTGGCAAACAAAATACAGTCATGTTAATTTTGAAATTACTATGGCGTATTTGGATTGTTACCACCCCTTAATAGTTAAAATGGCTTTTGAATTCATAAGCAGAATGGTAAATGGGTTGAAAAGGTTATTGACTGTGTTTTCCCCTTTGGGTATATTATATATTTTGTTTGTTTGTTTTGTTTTGTTATGGCCCTAGGCCTTGTATTCTCATTCTGGTTATTGCCTGTTGCTGTTTCTATTCGTATAACTTTACACTATTCAGAGTAGGTATATTTCATAGGCCATTGGGCTATATTCACAAACTAATTTTTGATATTAATATTGCCTGTGCCTTGCTTTCCACGTAAATTATATGTATATGAATTTTGTTACACAGCCTGAACGGCGATGTAATGCAATTGTAAATAAAGGTTTTCCGGTTTGACTTGTGCACATGTGCGTAGGCCGTTGAGCAGTATTGTGACATCAGCGGAGGCAGCAAAATCAGCAGCCAATGGGAAGCAATATGCAAAAAGCTTGGAATCGACCCCCCCCCCTCGCTATCACTGACTGAAAAACGTAGGAAAAGTCTGTGGCGCATCTGACGACGATGATATTGTTTGTTATAATCTTTGAGGACAACCTTTTGTGGTGAAGCAAGCCATCAAATGGTTGCGGGAAAGAAGAGTATAAGTTTATGGATGGCATTTTTTTTATGTGGCGAGAGCCTATGATGGGGGCGGGGGGAGTGGGAGGTGTTGCAGTGGGAGCTCAGGTTGCTGGTTGTGGAGTAAGGGGCTATTGCGTTGATTCAGAGGCAAATAGGGATCAGGTATATGGATTCCTGGAATGGTGTAGATTTGGGAATAAGTGGTCCAATTGTCTCCTCAGTTATTTGTAGATTATTTGAAGGGTTTGGAGAGGAGGTTGGTGGAGTTGGGAGGGGCTTTTTGTGTAGGAAGGAAGGGATACGGATGCCGGTTGTGATTTTTACTGATGATGGGAAGGCCTTGGAAGCTCTGCTGGGGGTGGTGTGCTGAATGGGGTGCTGAGATGGATGTGGCGTTCAGCAGTGTGAATTCGGGGTATATGGTGTTTGGTGTGGGGAAGGGTGATTGGGAGGGAGGACTTAACGGGATTTGTATGCGGGGGGGGGGGGGGGGGGGCGTTGGTGGGTTTTTTTTAACAGAGGGGGGGAGTGTGGGGGGGGCCTAATTTTTTGGGGGTCTGGGCCGGGGGAGGTGAGAAAAGAGCAGGGCGTGAATACGACGGGGGTACTGTGGGGTTATAATAAATAGGTATGAGGGTGCGAGGATTTTGTGGAAAGGAGTGGCAGTTATGGGGAGATGTTTGGGGCGGGAGTATTGGTGTATGAGAGAAGGATTGGATGCAGCTGGACAAGTTTCAGGATGAGTTCGGCAGGTGGAACTAGGGTCGAGTGGTTTTGAGGCGTTGTCGAAGGTAGGATTCAATAGAAGAGTTAGCCGGCTCCAGGAGGAGATGATGATCGGTTACGTGTGAGACTATGTGATGGGGAGGTGCTCCCCTTGGGTGAGGACGAGGATCCTGGTGGGAAGTTTGTGAATGTAAGGGGGGCGGGGCAAGGGGATTAAGGATTTGGAAGCAGAGAGGTTGAGACGGCAGCTGGAGAGTGTCTTCTGGAACTAGGTTTCAGGAGAAAACATGGAAGGTTTGGTGGGTGGGCTGCTGTTGGGGGTTTGGGGGTATGTTCAGGGCAAGAGAGGGCGGGGAATTCCTTGATACAAGGGAATTGGCCTGGAAAAGGGGGGGGGGATGACGATGTGATGTGCAGCAGGCAGCATCTATGGAGAGGATGAGGAAACGTTTTGATGCGTGTGCTGGTAGAGTGTTTGGGGCTGGAAGACATTCGGGGAGGGAGGAGAGGGGGAGAAGAGGCTGTCAAGTGGTTTCCGGGTCTGAATCCAGGGGAGTGAAGAAGGGTAAAGGTGTTCTCCTGGGCGGTAGTGGGGGGTGATTAACTGGGGGAGGGGGGCATATGAGCATTGAGGTCGGTGTTTTGGGTACGCAGCATTTGACGCACTGATATAAAAAGGACATTCCCCGTCATTATCTTGCTCACAGGTGCACAAGGATGTACCAAATTTTCACTAAATAATTATGGAGGATGTGGCTTGTTTCTTTCGTTAAAAGA
Organism: Lithobius niger; assembly: GCA_023313725.1. NCBI lineage: Eukaryota > Metazoa > Arthropoda > Chilopoda > Lithobiomorpha > Lithobiidae > Lithobius > Lithobius niger. The sequence continues at coordinate 169,364 of JAHWFP010087063.1, forward strand.
AGTGGCGTTGCGTTGCGTCAGATGTTGCGTTTCTGCAGACTTTCAATCCGTGATAGCACTACATTAAATTGTTTTGAAGTGCATTAAGCTACTAAGTTCAATCGAAATGCGACTGAAAATATACAACGTTTGTTATGTTGTGTCAACAGACAGGAAGCACCATTACAAGAGGGCATCGTAAAAGTAATGATGGCACATCTTTTATCTTGGGTAATCTCGTAACAATTTGCCGTTTAGTTTTAATAATGTGTATTCTAATGTTCATATTTCATAATTTTTCATTAATTTTGTTAGCTTTGATAAAGCAAGTATTGTCTGCTTCGAGGATTGGTTTGGAAGCAAAAACGTCACCAACGTCTTGGGCAATCTCACTCGTGTATACTTTACAACGGGAAATAGCTCTGGTATAGCTCATACTGAGTCAGAGGCGAGCAACGTCACTGCCGAGAAGCTTTGGAGATGCTGGGGTCGACTGGTAGAAAAATCAGGAGAAATGTGGCCCGGAGGGACTAAAAAGGCAGGCTCATTTGGTAAAACTCAGGATCAACTTCATGAGTGATGCAGACAGGAGCAGCCAGAACAAGATGGTGTAGGTGTCAGAGACAGCAAAACAGGCAAATCCGCATCAGTGTGAGAGTTCAGCCAGATGGTAATCAAGGAAATTACGTCGTCGGGTAACATTCGTGTTGCCTACAGTCTGTCAAAGACTGACGTTGGGAGAGCAGTTGGTTCAGGTAGTAAAGGAGGAGACTCCAAGTTGATGAGAAGGATAGGAGGATTCTAGGTGAAGGTATTAGGCTGAGGTGCACGACTGTCATCCGAAAAGATCTGTTTGTCTGCGTCACTGAGGGACAGAGCTTGGTTGTCCTTAAAAATTTCCGGGTGTGGCAACAGGTCCAGAACCTTCGAAATATGACGAAGATCAACAGGCATGTTACGAAATTTGCGCAGAATTCTAGGAAGAGGCTGTAAGTGGGCTGCAGAAGGGGAAACTGTGCAACAAGACGCGGAACCAAGAGTCCAGTATAATCAACATCGAGAATTGATCGACAAAAAGGTGATAATACGTACTCTCCTTCAAGGTGCTTGACTTGATTCTGAAGTTGATAGCAAGGAGACGTTAACTTCTTTACGGTGCGTTTCAAGGTTTTATTCTTTTCCTTGACTTAATTGTTTGTAGAAAAAAAATTACTAAGTGAAGCATTCACCGGAGCGAGATTAAGATCAACGGTGAACAGTTGATTGGGCGTTAAGTCGACATTAGCAAGAATCGAATCTTTCAATCAAAGGAAGTTCTTGGAGAGGGAAGGTGTAGAGGCAGCAGCGTCCACAGACGGGATGGCAGGTGCACTACCAAACGAAACAGGCGTGACAGAGGTTGAGACGTCAAAACCAGGTTGGAGCAGGAGTGATGGGGCGGTAGGGCCCGGAGCAGATGCCAGATGATGTGAAAAGGAATCGGTTTGACGACGTTGTTTAGACGATGGTCCAGATTTACTTGTCTTAGAAATGATTCCTGAAAGACGCTCAGCTTTTTTTTTGCGATGAATCTGGTTGAGACGAACTAAAGATTTGGCTTGTTTTGCAAGAATCGCCTGCCATGTAGCACGATTTAAGGTCATGCGGACGATGCATGTCCGAGACAAATACTTGCACTTCTGGTGACGTTGACATTACGTATGTGGACCCAATCTTGTGGCACTGGGCAGTGGTAATAATCGTTCTGTTGTTTGACATGGTTTAAACCCTTCACTTGAAAACGGTTCCGATCTATAAGCTGAAATGTCGTGAATTCGTCTTTCACCTGCTTGATGGCTACTCTGTATATATTTTTAATTACTAAAGTGCTATTTAGCGTTCTGCTTTTTTATTATTGGACAGTGGTAGGAAACACGAGAAGAAGGTACAAAATCGGGAGGTAATCATGAACCTGCCATTATGGGACGTGCAGTAGAAATAGCGGAAGGATGTAGAGAACTCCATCGTCCTCGGGTCTGTGGCGGCATGGCAATGTTATGGTCGAAAAGCAAAACCGAAAGGCGGGAAAGGACGAGAAACACGTTTGGAATGAACGCAGAAAGTGGCCAGGGGAAACAATGCAGTGGACGGTGCGCCAGTGAAAGAGGAGCGATGTTAAAGATGAGCAGATGAAAGTTCCATTGCGGCTGAAAGTCGGCTTGAAGGTGAGGTCAAGAAAAAGAAACATTGTAGATAGAGCAGCAAGATGACTAGGTTGAACCGAAATGTCGTGATTTAGTCTTTAACCTGCACTTGATGGCTATAGTATTCATTACCGAAGCACTTTTTAGCTTTCTGCTCTTTACTATCATTCTGAGCCTTCCCTGCATCAAGATGAGGCCCCAACCCATCCCATATACGAGATTTTAAAATACTAAATTGGGTAAGATTTTTACTCTGGGGTTCAAAAACTTATCCAACTTCTCTTAAGACTGCGACATTACATCATCAAATCGGTTTTCTTAAAAATTGCAAATTTCACGGTCTCACACTGAATTGCAACAGGTGCACCAGGTGCTAAATAAGTCAAGTCTGCTAATTTGCTTTACATTCAAGCCTTCTGTACTGAGCATTACATTGAATTTGCTTACCTTCAGAAAACCAAATCCGGTTTACTTAATTATCTCAAACAGCAACTACCGTCGCTTTTTTTTTTGTAGTTTCGAAATTGTTGTTATTACTGTGCACCAACCATACTGCATGTTTAGTATTCCATTGTAGCTGTGGTATCCTTTCCCCCCCCCCCATGGAGAGGGAGGCAGGAGATAGCATGGACAGCCTCCAGTAGCCAGAAAGCGTGATGCGTGTGAAGTTCCACGCTTGGAATGTATGGGGTCAAGACTGTGGTAGCGCAATGCGAGGCAAGATAACATGGGATATCCTTATCGAGAAAGGAGATGATTGGTGAGAAGGTCTTGCGTTGCCAAAGCTAGCTGGGGATGTGGGTGAGCAAACCCGACACAGGTTACGTGTCTACTGAGCAGAAGGCTTGACCAAAAGTGATGTAGTCCAGGAAACAGAAGTAGCACTGATTGTGCATGGCGGTTGTTGTCCACAGCGGCATGGCACAGGATAGCATCCAAGGCAGGCAAAAGGCGGGAACCATACTCTAGTGGCTGGAAGCCGCAAGTCAGGAAGGAAGAAGTGACCAAGGACGTTGTACGGGCGAAACACAGCAACAGGTGAGAAGAACCGTGTTCCAGAGAAGAACAACTTCCAAGGAGCGAAAGACAAAGCCGAATCGAAGCACCTAAGGATCAGGGTCCGCAAACGTGGCGCAGGACACTGAATGTGAGAAAGACAGTGACTGGAGATGAAGACGCATTCAGGAGATGAGAGACTGCCAGGAAGGTGAAAGACAGGAGCCAAGCAAATGGCTGAAGCAGTTGTGACCAGGTTGGTGGACAGGCGAAAGACAGCAACACATGATGAGTGTGCATCCAGGAGATGAGGCAGTGCCAGGGTGGCGAAAGAGCGGAGCCATATCCAAATGGCTGAAGCTGCAGGTCAGGACCAGGAAACATGGCAAAGAATGTCGGACGGGAAAAAGACTGCAACAGATGCAAAGTATGCATCGAGAAGACGAGCTGCTGAGAAGGCGAAAGACGGGTGCCATATCCTAATGGCTTAAGCTGTAGTGCAAGACCAGGTGACATGACAAAGATTGTCCGACGGGCAAAAGACTGAAACAGGTGCCAAGTGTGCATCCAGAAGATGAAGCTGTAAGATAGGACCAGGTGATGGGACAAGGGTCGTTGGATGGGCGAAATACATCAACAAGCGCCGAGTATTTATCCAGAAGATGAGTAGCCGCCAAGAAGGCGAAAGACAGAAGCCAGATCCAGAGGACTGGAGCAGGATATGTAACTGGGGAAGTCAGACGGGCGCCAGATAGCAACTGGTGTAGAATATGCTTACAGGAGACGAAGAACTTCCACGGAGGCGAAAGATAGGAGCCAAACGTGAGTGGCTGAAGCTGCAGTAAAGAAGACACTTGGTCGACTAGGAACATTCTGGGAGCGAAAGAAGACAGCTGGTTGTTAATGAAGAGGCTTGAATGCGGTGACAGGTCATGCACACATCGAGCAAAAGAAGAGTCCAGGCCAAGGCTTTCATGAAGCAAAGAAAGGTTGGGATCTCAACGTGAGCGCAAGAGGGAACTTACAGGCCAGGTGAGGGCCGAGTAGGCAAAAGATGCATGGCTAGGGAGGTGGCAGACATGCATCAGGCAGACGTCAAGCAGAAGTCCCGTGAAAGAGGACCGACCAGCAGGCCAAATATCGTGACGGATCGTTTGTCGAAAAGCGAAAGAAGAGGCAGCACATAAAGCATGTTCACCAGGGACGGACGCCAGATCATAAGAGGTAAAGCTGCTTGAAAATCACTCGCCTTTATAGAAGAAAAGTGCGCTTCGGGGATACGACAGCTGCATGGCTGGATTCAGTTGATCTCTGGAGGGTAATCAGCATTTGAGAAAGAAATGCTGTAATTCAGGTTAAATGTATATTTTGCCGCAACAGAAAAGGACATTTAAGAATGCCGTATGACATTCATTTGGTTTCCTTTATTTCTTTTAAACTTCTTCAGCTTTTCCTTTGCCTACTCTATATCCCCACAACCTCTGCCACCTTTACCGCATAACTTATCCTGCTGTATAGTTGACAATTTTCAGAATCCTGTTAGTTCTTGTAACTTGTTCCTTCACCTTCCTCCACTACCCAACAAGAGTAGGAGAGAGAAGAGATTTAAAAACAAATATAGTGGGAGGCTACGGGAAAGGAGAAGCAAACGCCTCCTGCAAGAAAACGTGTCATTGACTTTTTAATCCCATTTACGATTCCTTGACCAAATATAACACATCTGAATTCGAATGTTACATAACAACCCAGCAACCATGGTTGGGAGGATAAAGTCAGTGGTGTTCAATTTTGGAATTAACAGAGATTTTGAGGACAAAGTGCATTTAAATGAGGAAAATATGAAGAGGGAATCACAGATTAAAGAACTTACTCGGTAGTGTTCTTTAATCTGTGGAGGGAATTAAACGAACGGCTGGTGCTCGTGGTACATTTTTACTGGAGCAGGAAAGAGCTTTTGCTTTTGCCTACTTCTGATCTGTATAACCGCTTAGAATAGGCTACATGGTATCAACATGGTGTTAAATAAATGAAAAAAAAAAACTTTGCGCCAATAATATGAAACTGTACACTAAAAACACTCTTAACGAGCAGATAGCCCTCTAAACCATTGTAATAGTGGCCAACACGTTATAATTGGAACACGTTATAACAAGTGATGATGTCATGTGAAAGCGTTTTATTTGGCATTTTGGCTTATCACCATTTTAAAGTTCTTTAAATTTACCTTCAGTTTAAGTATTTTGACTTTAAGTTTGGTTCGGTGAAAGCGTCTCTGCTGCCTCGTTACAACGAACGACATGTTCGCTCGCTAGACCTAATGCCTTTGCCATCATTCAACGTAAAGGAGTGAAAATGGCAGTTTTGGCTGTCTACGACAGCTAGACAGCCGGCTTTCGTACAGAAAAAGTTCAACTTAGTCTAGAATGGATTGGTGGCGTCATTTGGATTATTTTGGATTTAACAGAGATTTTGAGAACGTGAATTTAAACGAGCAAAAATAGGCGAGGGATTAAAGAACGCTCTCATGCTACATTTTTACAGTTGAAGGAAAGAGTTTATTTTTAGCCCACCACACTCTAATTTGTATAACCACCTAGAATATGCTACTTGGTATTTATGTTGTGCTAGATAAATTTAAAAAACTTAAAAGAGCAGACAATACGAAACTGCAAACTAAAATGCTATTAGCGAGCAGATAGGCCTATAAACTAGTTTTTTTTTGGGGGGGGGGGGATGGGGGACTACGGCTTCCTGAACCTGCTGCGCAGGTCTAGGAATTCTGTCTGGCCTTTATGCTCCCACACTGCTCAGATCCAAAGCAGGAGGAAGGCAGGACACTACTTTCTCCTCCCTACAAGAATCTAGCAAGGCCACCGCTACGCACTCGGGACTGGGGGCGCACAGATAGGCTTCTCATCTGGCACTCCCTTTTGCCGAGTATATAGTGCACGTTCAGTGCAAAAGTTCATTCTCATAAAACTTGGAGCCATTTGCCTTCTCAAACCTGCCTCTTGCTTGAGTTGTTTGCAACTGGGAACCAATGCTTACATTGGGGACAGTTTGGGGGTAGTACAAACAACTCCAACCTTTGACATTGTCAGACTGCTGACCTGCTTATAAGAGTGGACGGTGCATGCACCGTGTTTTGAATTAAGAGCTACAAGCAGGCCTATTGTTTGACGCGCAGCTGCAAGCAAGCCATCTGTTTTAATGCCAACTGTATGTCATGATTTTCTTTTTCTTTCTCGCCCGCTCACTGATGGTTTTAGTGAGGCCGATTTCAAAGTAGGGGGCTCCGGCCTCCGGAACCTGCTGTGCAGGTCCAAGAATTGTGTTCGGCTGCGAAGCACTCACACTGCTAAGGTCCGAAGCAGGTGAAAGGCAGGAGACCGCTTCCTCCCTATCTGTATCTGGCAAGAGCTGCCGACACGCACAGGTCAGTGGAGCCATGCCCTCCCATTTTGCCACGTATTAAGTGTATGTTTAGTATGCCATGTTTATTTTATTCTAGTTGGTAAATACACCTTCGCAAGCCTGCTTCTTGCTTGAGTTGTTTGTACCGCCCTTACATAACAAGTGGTACCCTTTCTTTGCAAGAAATATTTCTTAGGAAAACTGTCCTCCTCCATACCAAGATAATCTGGCAGTTGAAAGGGTTGTTGATTCAACTATTCCCCTGTTTTCCTAACAGTTTGTGATTTTAGAATGTCAATGTGACACTAATACAGTATATAAAAGTTGCAATAAAGGTTAGATGGCCATTTTAATTACCCAATATTAATAATGGCAGTCAATGCCAGCTGGAAAACTTTGTTAATTCAACCGTTTGACAATTACGGTAAACGACGTTTTCCCTAGAACTTGAGAAAAATTATTTAGCGCATATCCTTATGCCACAACAGACTGTACCATCCGAAACCATCGGTCCAAACCGGAGCAACTACACTTTGCGACTGTTAGAGACAGTTCGGCTCCAAATGACGAAACATTACATCAAGCGGTGAGTAAAACTGTCTACAACGGGCCGTGGTCGGATTGGACCGATGATGTCACGCAAAAAATATTTAGTGGAAAAGCGCCTCAATGAATTGGGCTACAGTATGTTAATTATACGCACACAAATCAGTAAGAATTTTATAACTAACTCTCTACAACATTACAGGAAAAACTTACAGTCATTCTAATACAGGACAAAAATGCAAAGTCATTGCAAAAAATGGACAGGAGTCAATGTACAAACAATCACAGTGAAAAGAATTTTACTCCAATTGTTAAAAACACTCCCAAGTTTAGAACTAATGCATACAAATGGTATTTATTTCAGAAAGTCTTCGATATGGTAGAACAAGCATTATCACACTGAGGATGGTATTGTAGTTTAGCATCGACACTCGCAGCTCCCTCACGTCGTCTCGCAGCAATGATCTTTAACAATAATGTCACCTACTGCCAATAAATTACAATAACTAAGCACCGACCGCAGCATTAATGGCAGTAATGCACATCTTCATTTAGCAAAAGAAATTCAAATTTTTAAAACACCTTTAAATCAAACAGTGCGCGTACACAATAGTGATCTATCCATTAGATGATTTCAGCTGTACATACTTGCCCCCACAAGAGGGGCCAAAAGGTCTCTCTATACATTTTATTTTTATAATCACTCGGAACATTTTACAATATTAACATTTTATAATATTACAATCTCTCTATGCACTTTTCATCACGTCATACTCGGCAATATACTCGACAAAACATTCGTACACAATTAACAAAAACGCGAAGAAACGCTACCGTTTTAAATTCTATTGCAAACACATCATTGAAAAAAAATTATCAACCCAAAATTGCAAAACATTTATTTTTGTAGATTACCTTTCAACAATCTCTACAAGTTATACTGCATAATTAATAAATGAATGTACAGTAATCAACAAAGCACTTGAACATTGTACTTAAAACATACGCGGAAAAATATAGGGTTCACGTCTGTACAGAAAACAAAGGATAGAAATCAAGAGAATGCAAGAATAGATTAAAAAATATGCAACACCTATGTAGCTGGAACTCGTCCCTAAAACAAGCACTTGCATATAAAACCCTATGATAAAACAACTTGCCCAGGCCCACATGACAACACCAAAGATTGCAGTAGGGTCGGAAGTGGCAAAATGTCGGTGATACAGCAGTTGCACATTTATAAAATAAGGACGATGTTGCCGAATGTAGTACAGAATCCAAAAATTGGTTGCAGTTCCTGTGAATCTAACAGCTACTCCAAGTTAATACTGACTGTGGAAAAATACAGGTTAATATAGTGCAGTTCAAAACTCGAAATGGCCAACATAAAAAAAAAATCAAGCGTGTCGCTTTAGATCCAACTCCTACACACTATTTGTGCATCTGTGCGAGGCGAAAGACAAATGAAAACAAAACCAACCTTCACAAATGTTCACTCGCCCTTCGGCCAGCATGCTTATAATATAGTCACTCGCAACTTTGTAATTTGTACTTTCCACATTCAGTTTCGTGAGACACTAACCTTTTGTAAATCTAAATTTTTTTTTACATTTCAAAAAAGCTCCAACACCAAACAAAACTGCAGAGTGCTCTGCCTTTTAATGGTATGGTTGCTGACACATGGCCAATTGACTATGATAGCAAGATTCATCCAAGATGTTGCCGTGGCAAGTGGTAATAGTGGCAACCGATACTGGTTGGTGGGAAGCGTATCAATCATCAGTACAGTCTTGTCAAAACTTGCAACTTGGTACACTTAAGTCCCACACAGGGTCAAACGGTCGGGGCTCAAAAACTGGTCGTGTAAACTTGATGAAAACAAGATTCCAGATTATTTGTGCTGTTTGCTATACATGGTTTTGAAAATCTTTGCGTACTATCTGAAATCGTACAGCTTAATAAATGAACAAAACCTAGTCTTGGAAAGTATTTTCAGTTTAGCTCAGTCCTCGATTTTCCAATAGAAATTTTTAAACTCGGTTTTCTTTCAGTTTTGTCATGTGTAACAAGTTATTAGTACATGAACAAGCATTTAGTGACCTTTTTTTTTTTTCCAATCAACTACCTTACCTTATTAATACAACTTTCAGCCTAAGGTAACTAAAGCTTATAAATAAAATTAAACAAACTCAGCAACCATGGGGCTATTGGCTCTAGACCTAAACTAAAACTTTGGTCTGGTGACTTGTTACTTATCAAGTTTCCTTGGCTAAGTTCATGGTTTTCACCAGAATTAAAATATACAGTAAAAAGACTACACATCCATTAGCATAGAAAAAAAAAATCCTTTTACTTTCTTCGACTGAGCATCCTGCATTCTGAATGTAATATTTTGAGTTAATTACCAGCATATACCTAAATGAATAAGCAGACTTTTGTTTGATACAGACAGCTTTACCAAAACACAACCTGCGCTTCACGAATCAATGAAAAAGTTTAACAACTGACATATTCACCATGGAAGAAGCTAACCAGTACAGAATTAAGGTTTAATACTTTATTTTGTCAAATGTGAAACAATACCAATGACAATATCAAATACTTCGATTTTGAATTAAATCATTTACGTACTTAACAAGTTTCTAAAATATTTTGTTTTAAATTCCTCTAATGTGTAGAATTGCTTAGCTGTACAGAGATATGAAATTCTACTAATAAACGATGCAACAAAACTGGAAACAAATGTAACACAGAAACAATAAAAACTTTTTAATTTTAATAATGCTGTACTCTGAAGTCTAGTGTTGTATGGGTTTCAATGAAAAATTGTGCTAATTATCATGCCTTCATTAATTATAAAGGAAAATGCCCATCATCATAGAAATAAACCTGAAACAATACTCTTAAGTGTGAAAAGTGAACTGCTAAAGAAAATAATACAAAGTCACCATTGACATTTTGCTAGATACATATAAAAAGTCAAGATTAGCTTTTGTAATGTCAACCCGGTGGCATGCCAAGGGAGGGGAGGAAGGGGCAATGCTCCAGCCCCATTTGCAAAATGCCTGGTTTTTTTTTTTTTTTTTATAAAATGGCCTATGTCAAGATTTGCTGGTGCAGTGGTGCCTGAGAAAGAACTTAGCAAAATTATCGACTAACACTTACTGTGTACGCCCTATTACTAAAACTTGCCTAGCCCTCTTGGGGGGCTGGGCACAATGGTCGACTCAACTAATAGACTGCATTTAGCCGGTCATGTCCAATTTCTGTTGAAACAATTCTGTAAATGCAAATAGACCTTTAATCTTTCAGCACAGTAGTCAAACAAAATTCTTATATCTACAAAGGATGAAAACTAGCGACGTAGAAATGTTTGGAAACTATTTAAAAGACATCACGATGAAGCCAATTTACATAGAGCCACTTAAAATAGATTAGGATAAAATATCCAATCCTGAATTAGGTAATTCTGGTAGATTGTATTGAATTCCTGCCCAACAATCTTTCACAGATGTGATTCGAGCCAATACAAATAACCCCAACAAACAAACGGGGGAGAAGGTTTTTATTCAGAATCAGAAACTAACGGCTTAATAACTTTCTATCAATTTGCATAAAACATGAACATTTTAAAACCACCGAACAAGTTTTTAAGACTTGCCCTTTAAAACCGAGCTTTCTGCAATCAAACTTTTCTTGGAAAAGTAACCATAGCAAAACTGAAGCGGTTGGTTTGACAGTTTTGGATTAGCCATCTTTGAAAGTTCTTTGTAAAGATTCGGACATGTTTCACAAAAACAACGCAAATTCCCATAGTTTTTACAAAAGTAAAAAGGAGCAGTTTTTCAAAATTTTTAAGAAACATTCACATTTGTAGGTGGTCAAGTGGCAGCTTTGTTCATCACACTCTGTGGGAAGCACTTGGAGGGAGCTACGTCTAAGGTTGTTGTTATCAGCTGCGACCACTGTCTTTACGTTGGTCGTTTCTGTACGTTGTAAGGTGGGCACTGGTATTGCACTCTGGCTCTTGAATCCCATGGCATTAAGCATTTTGAAGATGAAAATATTACACTTCTAAGGAAGTTTGAACCCCGCCATACCCCACTTTGTGCACCCAAATCGCATAACACACGTATGGAAATGACTAACGTAAAGATTAGTGGTTGCGGCCAATAATGCAGCAGTACGGCAATTTAAAAACCTGTTCAGCTGTAGCTCAAGTGCTTCCAACAGAGTGACGCACCTGATCAAGATAAGGGAAACTGCCCTTACCACCTGCACTGTGAATGTTCGTCGAAAATTCCCTAACACACCTTGTTTTTGTAAAAACTTTTGGAATTTGGGTAAATTTTGTGAAACATGTTCAAAAATTCTCGAAAAAAGATTCGTATGGTGTATTGGAACACTGAAAGCAAGTCATCTTTTGACAAATTTACCGCAAAAAACTGATATTTCACCAAAACTGCTAACCACAATCGTCAAGAATGCCAAGCCTTGCGTACAATTTTAGATCCTAAAACCTGCCACAATGTGTAAGTGGACGTAAGCAGGGCTAAGTCATAGGGGAAAATGTTTCTAGCATTTGGGTAACAAACTGAAATTGATTATGTAAAGAAAGAAGTGATAATGGTTATGAGGCATTGTTTGGGTATGCCAATATTTCATACCTAAAGCTGCTTTAAGTCAGAGACTCATCCTTCAGACTTGAGCACTTCTGGTTTTATACATTATTCAAGTTAGTACAATTCATATTGTATTGTAAACAGAAGTGACTAAAACGGCAGCTTCCTGGCCAATTACTTAACATGCATAAATCTTTCCAGGTAACGCTGTGCAATCAGGTTTAAATGTGTCCCTTAGCAATTAAAATTTTGTACGCAATGATTTTCAAATTTCTTGTATGTATAGTTAGAACAGAAAGTAACAACCTGTAAAAGAAAACTTTCGTAAACTAAATGCAATTTGGAATTACGACACGAAACCTACAAAGGAAACAAAATAACTTTAAACCCTAACCAAAGGACCTTAACTTTTTAGGTTGCAGAAGCAATGATCTGCTAATACCTTTACACCAGTTACCTCCCATTGCATTAATGCAAGTCTTTCAGTTAGTCAAGAATTTTGCTGTAGCCCCTGATGTTTGAATTTAACTTCATCGTGTATAATTTGTCTAGTTTACTGTACATTTGTGAAGGTACTTTGGCATCACGATTTGCAAATGAAAGCAATGTGAGGGCATTCTAGATTAAACGTAAACGATTAAATAGTGTGGTATCGGTAACTTGACCAAGAATTACGAAAATGGCTACAAATTCTTGGATTTGGATATGTGATGCAAAATGGTGTTAAATTCTAATCGAACTACGTGAAAAAAAAATCAACTTTTAACTAGTTTCCCAATAGGTGGTGCCACTAATATATTGAATGTTTTACTTAAGATGGCCTTGTTACACAAATTATGTAAAATAGCTTCCAAATGAACAAAAGGATCATATTTTGTTGGGTTGATTTTGAAAAACACTGGGTGTAATCTGTAAACATTTATATTTTAGTAATACGTCGCATAGAAGCACAGATTTTCAAAACTCAAATGGTTAGCCATTCCCATAATGAATAAAACTTGAACTAATAAAATTAAAAGCAAGTATTGTATTGGTTTTCATTTTCCAAGGCGCTGGACCAGGATGCATTCAAAACAAATTAATCATTGCGATTTCTTTTCTGAAGAACTGCTACCAATTTAGAGATCCAGCAGTACACAAAGACACGGTGTATCCAATATTGATATTTATGTTGCGTACTTACTTCAACAATTTCTGACTTACATCTTCGAAGGCAACAAACTAAAAATAAAGCCCTAATTTGCACATTTCGGTTGGCGCAACTGTTAGTGCAAAACACACCAAAACTTTTCACACCACAACAATGGGCTTCTATTCATGGCAGCAGGGATTGTGATTAGTTGCCTTTATCATTTCAACGGAGCCAGAGCTTCAAGCGGAGAGCGTCGACACCGTTCAAGTAGTACCGAAAGAGGCGTTTGTCTCGGACAAAACCTAAATTTTCGTAGAGACGAAGGGCGGGCTTGTTCGTGATTTCAGTTTCTAAAACCACCTGAAAATAGAGAAGCAATTATTTTGTTTATATGGCAGTCTACAAAAATGTACAATCCGTAGTTCGGTTCTAAGGAACTGACTGTTTCGCCAACAGTTATTGTGGAAGATTTTAAACCAATAAGCAATTAAAGTAAGCATACAGCAGATTGCTATCACTAAGTTTGACATTATTAATCGAGTCTTAGATGGGAAAAAAATACAGCAATTTAGTTTATAGGCATAACTTTGAATGCAATACCCAACAACGATGCAATGAGTGCAATTGAAATGATTATCAAAGGAAAAGGCAATATCTAATTAAAAAGTTAACCTCTGCAATTCAAATTACCAGATCCACAACAATGAATGGTGCTTACAAAGAATTCTTGGGCTCTTACATATTATGAACATTTTGAACATTCTTCTAGTAGATTTAGTACAATTCTTTTAGGGACTTACGGCCCTTGCGGTTACAAGAAACTTTCACCAGTGATGTTTTGTGGCTGGCTACGTCTCTGCACAAGTTGAAGTCAGTGGAATACCATAGGGGAGTGTGCTTAGTATAATGTTCCTCTCTTAAAGAAATCCCTGTTTGACCTGAAAACGACAAATGGATTTTCCTCGATGACATCAAAAGGCTTTGACATCTCAAATGATCCCGCCAGCGCCGCGAAACTCCGGACTAACATCTCTAGCATGGTATTCAAATGTAACCCGTGTCAGAACATGGATCTTAATGGATGCAAGTATTCAGTTTTGAGATACGGCACCCAACATCACCTGGCCGACTACCTAGCACAGGAACCTCAATGACTGAGAAGGAAAAATAAGGAGATCCTGGCATACTCACTGATCAGACATTTTTTAGTGATTGGGGATACAGAAAAAGTTTATACAAAAAATTTCTTCAGTATGAACTGTTTTTTACTGTGGCGTAACTTGATCCCTGCCCTCCAACACGAAACCCATAAACATTAAAAAATGACGGCTGCCACCGGCTGAGTTTTGTTTCTATTGCCTGACCAAATATACATTACCTGTAATTTATAGCATTACAGTAGACACCGTCTGAAAAGGTGTGGGCACCACCGCACGAGTACCCTAGAGTTAAGAGTTGGCACCCCGAGGTCACAGACCCTCAGAACCAAGAAAGTTAAATTTAGTATTACTTAAGTGGTTTTTTTTTGGGAAAGAAATAACTAATGCTGAGGCAAGACTGGAAGTAGACCAGAATGCGTGATTGAAGAACTGGATGGTCGTTTTTTGGGATAACTAAAAAAAATCATCAGTTGAAAGGTGACGTAAGGACTGGAAGGTTCTAAAAAAAAAAATTAAAAAAAGGGGGGAGGGGGTAGTAAAAACTCCATAAGACCAGGAAAAACCAGGGAACATGTGCTGTTCCCATGAGCATGGATGTGGCTGGTGAAGCGCATACTGGAAGGCAGAAATCAAGGTATACGGCAGAAATGATGACACTGGTGAAGACAGGTAACCACCAGGAGGTGTTGAGTGGCGGAAGAACGTCCGGAACAATCAAGATGACTAGAATTACCAGAATCAGGTACAGTGAAGTTCGTTGAAATACTGAAGATGGGTGTAGGCCAAAAATGGTCACATTATTATCTCCTTTTGTCAGCATCATATTGAATGTCCCTTTTTAGTAATGTAGAAATTGCAAGGTCCAATGTCTGTAATACGAGTAGCCAAAGTGAGAAAAACCTGGGCCAGGCACAACATAGATCATATGTGCAGCAGCAGCCAATAAGGAAAACAGGAAGAAAGGGTTCAGAAGTGACGAAATACTCGAGCCTAGAGAGGCGTCACAAAGCCTGTTGGAATGACTTCCCCATGTCCGTAAATGATGCCATAAAAAAAAGTTGCAAATGTGTGACCGCTGTAAATCGGGTTTTCTTCTGCTTTTTTTTTTAAGGGTGCGTGAAACAGACAATGAAACAGAAAGTTGCGAAGTCGGAGCGTGGCCCAGCTTCCTCAACACGACACGGTGAAGGTTTAAAAACAGCTAGCCGGAATGTTTACGTTTTGTACGCTTAGATTTCAAAATAAAGGATATTTACCGTTCCAATATCCTTGCGAATGTTCGACAGTCAGGTTTGAAATCTAAGCGTACAAAACGTAAACATGAACTCGAATTTTCAAAGTAAACGATGTGACATTTTTAAACTAGCCGGAATCTGTGGTGAAGGCGAAAGCCGAGAGAATAATCCTTAGCCAAAGCCCAGAAGGAGTCACACGGTAACTCCCTGGTTGTGTGGTCGGAGCACCTAATGACAGCGGGGTAAACAGGAACAAAAGTTTTGGCATCAACAAACTGCCATGCGGAATATGCAGTAAACTTGCCTAGTGGAAGCAAAGAACTTGCAGTAACTCAGTCCGATACGATGTGGTGAGGCAGTGTCTGTGTACAATTGGTGCTGACGAAGAATGAGTAGTGGAAACCACAGGATCAAGCGGGATTTCCAGAGTATGTGGGCCCAATGCCGAAGCTTCGGCTGGCGGCACTATCTGGGGTGAACATGGAGCGAGATGGTGAGGGTCACTAAGGCGGTGCCGGTGCTTCTGCAGTAGCCTAGATGCGAGCGGAGAATGGCCATAAGGTGGCTTGTGGGTGGCCGATAATAGACAATGTCGAAGGTGCCAAAAGCGGTGCGTACTGCCAGAGAGCGGGAAAAGACTTTGCTATATCTAGCTGGAAACATTGCTGGGAAACCTGTTGCTGAATGTGGGATACTTCATGAACAAGCTGGAGACTCTCAGGAGTAGGATGGGAGAAAGGAGGTCCAGTTGGTACCGAGGAATACGGCTGAAGGTTCCCTGGTGAAGTGACGGGCGCATCCTATACCCCTCAACCACATTATTTTGTCATTTTCAGCCGGCTTAACAGAAATTTCGGCTAACTTGCGGCTAGCCACAAACTTTATGGCCACCACCGGCCAACTATAAATTCGGCTGGCTGATGGCTAATTTTCGGCTAAATCGATCGAAATGAAGCAAAAATATCAAAGACGAAAACTAACTGCATAAGAAATAACGAAACGAAATGGAAGGGGAAGGAGACATAGGCTTTAAGGATTTCTAGATGAATCTCAAAATTGGAAAAAGGAAAAACTTGCTAAGAACCCTCAAATAAAAAATGAGAGCCACATTACTACTCATTTTTTTAAAGTAATGTTTTTACTGCGATGCGTCCTGGCTATTATTACTCGAACTTTAAAAATGAAACCGAAAGCAACCATGCATGTTGTGACCACAAAAAAATACGCACGCATAAGTTCCTGGCAAGCGAATATGGTTTTAAAAACTATGAAAAATAAAGCAATCGAGTGCAGCTTACCGTTAGAGACAAGTTACAACTAACTTCATGACTGTTTCGTTTCATTTTGATGCATTAAAACTTCAAAATTTGCGGCTCTAGCCGTATTTGTTTCGGCGGCTGTTCGGCTGGCTCAGAAGAATATGGCACGGCGGCGGCTGAGGGGTATAGCGCATCCGAAGCAGGGGTCTATGGGCCATCCACTGTCATGGCAGGTGGTAGGACAGCCGAGGTGACAGGCGGCTTGCTCGGCTGCGGAGAGCAAGACCGTGGACGAGAAGTCCTATTCTTAACCTGAAGCCCTTTCGTGTGCCTATGTTTTTGAGGAGGCAACGTCGGCTATGGGTTTACTGGGAAGACGGATGAGACTCCGGTGGCATCTCCCATGAAAACGGGGGAATGATAGGCGGTATCCAGAAGATAGATGTCGGAGGAAGAAGGGTCAGGCAGGATGCTGATGGCTGACGAACAGAAAGCTGAAGGCGGAACTCTCCCAGGATCACCGCATCTGTAGGAGCAGTTGCGGAGCAGAATGGGCGAAGATCATTGCTGGTGGTTAGTCAAGTGGTCGAAGAGTATGCGAAAGAGATGGACGACAGTGAACAATCGTGAACACACTTGGAGGCCGAAGCAGAGGACAGGTTGCTGTCGCTGCAAGAGGTAGAAAAGGTCCCTAGGTAAGCATAATGACTCAGTTTTGTGTGGATCGATGGCTGGAGACTGGGCCAGGTCCCATCGACGTTCATGCATTGATTAAGAAAGAGGAGGAAAGCAGAGAGACGGAGGGGTCAAAGCTGCAAGCCGAGATGAAGGCGAAAGGCAAGAAAGCAGGGTGACGAAAGGTCTGCTGGTCTATGCGGTAAAACACGAAAGGCATCCACACACAGTGGATGCTAGACAGAAAAAGATAACATCCGGTCGTGCCTCGGAGCTTTTATAGAAGAGGTGCGCCCGCACATGTGCACTTGGGTTACCGAGCTGGCAGGCTGTAAGCCTTTTCTTCTCTAGGAAAAAAGAATTCGAAAACAAGAATGATACAAGTTACAGGTAATGAACATTTTCGAAAGGCACACAGAAACGTTAGTAAATATTAAATGGCGGTCATTGTTTGTGGCTAAGAAGCAGCAGAGGTCAGACTAATTACCTGAAGAGGCTGATACGGTCGGCGACTGAAAAGGACAGTGTGGGAGAAAACCAATCCCTTTTAGTCAATATGAAACTATTCTGTCCAATTCTAGTCATAATTTCGCCCCCCCCCCCCCCTCCTCCAGGGATTGGTTCCTGGAGTTACCTCTCCCCTTACTAATCTATTGTTCTTGATGTCCAATGAGGTTCAAAGTTGAGCAGCTTCATCTGTACAGGCATTACTTTGCTTCACATGACGTAAGGCAAACAAGACACTTAAAAAAAGTGAAAACTCCACCTACCTCGTCTGCATCATCAGCAACCATAGCACGGATGGCTTTCAGAACTAAGTTGGATCCTACAACAAAATATGGATGGTAGTTACTGAAAATAATTTCTTTCTGAATGAAGACAAATAACCCATGCAGTAAATACATGGTAGATTTAGGCACATGAGTTTTGTGGGACATGGAAATTAAATTCTTAATTTTAAAGTAGTTTGTATGCAGTTTTACACGTTGTGTATTTTTGTTTTGATGCCTATTAATAGACGAGACTAAGTGATGCTTTGCTTAATAAGGTTTTTTCAACAATTTGTACGACGTTTTCATAACAGTTCAGTGTTAAACATCTAATTGGTACTCTTTGTAGTGGAGCGGTGGGAGGTATTGTCTCTTAAGCTTTCGGTCTTCATGGAAGGAGTACGATGCTGAAAAAGAATCCGAATGATGACCATGTTGGTATATTACTTCAGTTTCAGCAGGTTTGAATCTTGAAACTTAAGTGCCATAGTTATATGTCTCCAACTACATTAGCTTGAAACCGACGTTCACAGTAAACATTTAAGTTGTGTTGGAGAAGTTCAAAATACAACTACATGATGAAAGGTTCAAGAGTCATGTTCGATGAAATTTGCCTCTCAATTTGTCAACCCTGTATATGGAGTATTGTTCAATTGGATTAGTAACAATTATCACATACTGATTCGGCCTATTTGATACAACTGTCTAAAATAAACGTGAAAGTCAGAATATTATTTAGCATTACGGAGTTGTCAAGCAAGTGTTAAGGTCACTTACCGATTTTCTGCTTGCGATATTTCTCGTCAACGGCCAGCATTGCAATATAGCCGCGACGGACGATTTTTTTATGCAAATCTAGTTTGCAAACAACTGCTCCAACACATTTCGTTTTATCCATAGCCTGAAACCAACAATAAAAAAGGTAAACAGGTAGCATAACCATAATAAAATGCTACAATGCTCGACTTGCCTTGAGAATAATTGCATAGTAGAAATACAATACAAATATGCGTAGCAATCACACATAAATTCAGCCTATTTGAATTAACTGCATGAAATGAATTGCGTCTTTTTCCTTTGAAGATTATTCGACAATTTGTTGCTCTGCTCATTTTCGATGACCTTAATTCCCTGTTGTTAGGAGCAGTAACTCGTTCATCTTCTTCACACTGTGTGTCACTGGAGTTCCTAATATACATACAATCGCCGACTCCTGCTTGTTGTTTGAGGATTTAAATCTTCCGCTCTGACCACTGATGTTTATGTGGTCGGTTGGGAGCCTCACTAGGATGAGGCAAGGGAATTAATGTTCATCGAAAATTAGCAGAGCAACAAATTGTTGAAATTTGAATATTGAAAATACTGTATTCTTTCACCACTAACTTAAGCAAAAGGAATAAAATTTTTTTTTGCTGGGGATTTCTGTAATCCAATTGACATAACAGCAGCAATTACGACCATGACCGCAAATACATATGAGGCTGTTTTGTTTTACCACTGCTTCTGATTTCTAAAGGGCTGCTGCTCAACTACCGTACGTACTGAGGGCGACTGCACAACCAATAATTTCCCAGAATGCATGGTGAAGGACAGCACCAACCGTTATGAATTACTGTGTCATCATATGTAATAGTACTTGGCACTAAAAAGGAAAGGATTAGCATATCCATGTCAGCCAACAAAATTGTGAATGCGACCATACGATTACGATAGTGTCGCTAACAGCAATGCTAGGCTAATTTGATTTTGGATCACTAAACTTGTGGTAAAATTTACAATGAGATAGATGCACCACTCATTTCGAGCCCCGAGATAAAAGAGCAAGTGAGAGTTGGCTTTTACCCAAATATAAGGACAGGTACGGTGTTGGTATTCTGAAAAAAATTATTCGGTATTCCGGCATCGGTATCCGCCTACCTGGGTAGTTGAAGCATACCCTCGCGCCAAACTGCTACTAAATGATACAGGGCATACCATGCTGTTTTCCGATGTCTGATTTCAACATCAGTGCACCTCTGCTGCTACTCCGCCACTTTGATTGGAATCGGTCTCGGATATCGGGTTACAGTTTAATTGTTGCTCGGAATAAACACCACTTAAAACGAAGCATAAAATCTAGGAATCGACTGAATCTATACTTTTATCAAATCCAGATAATTTACAAGATTGGCTGAATCAGATCTGGATCCTAACCGAATCAAAAAAAAAAACATTTGGAGAGATGTTTATGTTTTGTACAGACTAACAGTTCACTCTACCTGAATGATTGAGTCACCTTTAAAGACTGAGTAAATATTTTGCACATTGGTCATTGGGTTTTCCCCCTATAACTTCTAAACAGTTTATGCTATCAATTTGAATTTAGCTCCATTGGAAAGCTGGTGAAAAAACGCTTTGAATGGTATATTGGAATGTCCAAATCGGCCAAAAAAAGGCAAAGTTATTAAAAAATCAGCTAGACACTAAAAATGTACGGTACTTCGGTATTAAGCAAATACCGATTACGGTTTCGGTATTCAAAATATACCGATACCGCCCAGCACTACTTCCATAACAACAGAATACGGTGTGGTAATTTTCTACAGACAGTAGTATTGAATGGAAGAAGTGGTAACGTCGTGTCTTCATCAGCCTAGTGTACTTCACAAATCACGTAATTTCTGCAAGCCATTTTACGACATTAAGTGATTTGTGAAGTAGGCCAAGCTGATGAATAGTGTTGGGCGGTGCCAGAAATTTTTCAGCTAGTGCTTGTACCAAGCTTAGTACCCTGATACTCGGTTTTCGTCAGTACTGAAGAATGAAGCAGTGTCTGGTATTATAGTGCAGTGGTGCTACCATCCGATTTTTATATAACACCACATTTTATTGAAACATGTAGAATTGCAAATATAAACAAATGCTGGTTGTAGCATCAAAGTTATACAAATTAGGTTCCACTTTTGAACATTGTTTAAGAATTCCAATTTTACCAATGTTGATCTCTCTAGTACTGCTTTCAGCCCTACAACACAGGACTAAATGAACTATTGTTATAATTTTCGTGCCTTTTCATATTAGAATACTGGCATTTTAACAATGCCCGGTACTTGGTACCATGCATTTTTGGTAGTGGTCCACCAGTGAGAATGGTTTACCGCCCAACACTACAGATGAAGACGGCACGTTACCACTTCGTCCATCCTGTACTATTGTATGTCGAAAATTACCTCAATGTATTCTGTTTATTTAAAAAAAATATAATTTCGTATTTAGAAATTTACTGATTTTCAGCTAGCATGGAAAAATATGGGAGAGAATTGACAACATTTTTTTTCATTTTTACGAAAATCTAATACATACGCTACATAAAAATCTTAATGACCAAAAAATATCCGATTTTTATAAGGCACTGTCGAGCAGGCTTGAATGATTAGCCTATTGAATAGCCCATCACCAATATTTTTTTTGTTTTCATGAACCATAGGCCTAGATCAATATCCTTTGTGGGCAAACACACAGTGGCACAAAAATTATGCAACGTATCTTAACTTTGTTTTTAGAAAGAGGTAGCAATGTAAATCTCAACTGCTTTTAAAGTTTGGGTAGAATTTTAAGGCATAATAAGCAAACCAAAAATTCAAAGAAAACTAAAGTAGGCTAGGCCTGAAATGAGAAATCTAGATTAGCATAGCACCAGCCAGTCACCAATTAACTTTTGCGGTCTGGCAATCAAACTTTCTACCCAGTCATTAGATTGGTGACAAGACTGCAGCAAATTATTATTAGCTCCCAGGCTCCCTTATTTTTCATGAAAAAGACCATCACAATGCTTACTGTGAAACGAACTATCAAATTTACCGGCCAAATTTCCGAGTAGTATTTGCCCACTTTCACACTGTAGATTGTTCCTAATCTTGCAAATTTTTGATTGCTTTCAACAATCTCCAGGCTAACAGAGGGTTGTTTCTTTCCTTGTTTACATCTCACTCCACTGTCAGTTGTTTTGCTGTATGGATTTGTAACTGCTGCCGTGTGTAGCCTCGATCTGGTTTTGGTAAGGCCATTCCACTTCGTGCAGTGCTGTTACTTGATGAGGCCGATCATTACCTAGGAGTTTCCACTTGACGCCCAGTTTATTCTCCTGATCTTTCCCCACAAGGTAAGTAGGGATGTACCGAATATACGGTATTCGGCCGAGTAGTGGTAAGATTTGTTATATTCGGCCGAATTTTATTTACCGTAAATAGTGTATTAAAAGCCCAGTTGAAGCTAAAGCCCACCCCCTAAAATGCCGTAAAGTCAAAATCATGACATAGTGGAGTTAAATCCCATCCCTCAAATTGTCGTTTTTCTACAAAAAATTACCTAAAAGTTATACGATGTGAATAAAAATAGTACTGCTTGCCCCTTCTCCCTCCCTGTAGTAATAGTGAATTCTTCCTTTAGCTCCTAGCACCTGCACAAGGCCTGGGCATCTCTCATCTAAGCCTCCTCCCTTCCTCACAGCAATTAAAAGGATGTAAAATTGGTCTTTCCGAGATCGTTAACTTCGAATTTTCTGTAATAGATGTCCAGAAAGGTTAGAAAATTGATAATGCTTGATTTAAAGCCCACCCCCCCCCCCTATTTTTGCCAAATTAACTGCATAAGCCCCTGGGCATTTAATCCACAATTTACGGTAGTATATATTTATGCAATTGTGTTAATGTAAGAATGTTCAGTTAAGCATTTAGTTTTTGGTTTGTGAGAAGTTGTCTTCTGACATTTCTAAAAAAACGAAAAATGATCAAATATGTTTGATTTACAGGTATTCGGTATGCATTTGGTTTTAAAGTATTTGGCTGAATAATTCGGTATTCTGACTATTCAGCACAGGACCAAATAATTTGGTGTTCGGCCGAATATGTAAATTCAGTGTGGCGTTCAAAAGCTTTTGAAGATATTCCCGATTTTTTCAGGTTTTCCAGACCAATACTGACACTTTTCCCTGATTTATTTTTGGTCGAAGGAAGTTAGAGCACAATAGAATTAACGAAAAAAATTTTTTTCACATTTCACTCAAATAGCAACAACTATATCGCATTGCTCTGCTGAATCAAAAGATTCACACTGCCCTAACTGATATTGGTGAAGAGTAGGAAAAGGCCACAATCTGAACAAAACTAGAGAAGCACTTAGGCCCACATTACTTAGGCCTAAGCAGTTTTCACTTTATCAGAAATGAAACAAAAAGGACATGAAGTTAGAAATGGAATAAAGTGAATGTTTTAGAAGTAAAAAGTTAGGCTATATCCGAATTAGCTATTCTTTATAACCTAGGTGAAAGAGACTTTCTGGAAACTTCAAATTTCCTGACTTTCAGTATATACTTATCAAATTCC
>JAHWFP010087064.1:0-43099 GCA_023313725.1 Lithobius niger
GCGCCACCGAGTCGCAGTTGCTATATCGACCGGGTATGAATCTAACAACCAATGAAATCGCGTCGTTCACGTCTGTGGGCGTCACCTTCAGATTCGCGCTAATTTTGTCCGATTGTCGACGCCATTGCGATTGTTGTGGATCGTTGCTATAGCAAATTTTAGTTGTAATTTTGCTTGCATGGTATTTTTAAGCTAGACCTGCCTTTAATGTGTCAAAATAGACCGTAGGGCTGATTTAGTTCGCGATTTTTAGTAGATTCTAATAGGTTGGTCTGTAGAAGTGCATTTTATCTGTAAGTAAGCCTAGTTTATGCTTGGTTTATGTAGCACCTCCGCTGGGATTGTAGAATGTATTGGTGACCAAAACAAGCAGTTGGACATTTGGAAACATGATGACGGGGAGAGTTCAAGTTGGGGGTCGTATACTTGGGATGAAGCTGTCCGGGGGAGAAAAAAAAAAGGGGGGGGGGAGAGAGACTCGGTGCAGGTTGATTTAAAACTACCTTGCATTTTTGCTATTTCGACCCCCTGCACACCATAGTAATATTTGAAAACCCCCAGTTGAAATAGCACTTGCATATAGAAGTGACCGCCTTCCTCCCTCCCTTTGCAGTCCTCCACACCCCAGGTCGATCTAACAATAGCTTCTGTTGTTGTTATTTCGACCCCCCCTGTACACAGTAGTATTTGAAATCCCCAGGTTGAAATATCACCTGCATATAGCAGCCACTAAATTGACCCCCCCCCCCCCGTATTTCTACTTTGTTTCCAAACTACAGGTCGACGTAACAATTCCCTGTATTTTTGCTATTTCGACCCCCGTACACCAGGCTAGCATATTTTGAAAACACCCGGTCGAAATAGCGAACGCGATCCAGCCATTACGTGCTCTCTGATTGGCTGTCGCGTCCAAGACTCCGCCCCTCTGTAGTGGCTGACAGAATAGCCGGTCGAAATAGCAGTTCGCGTGGGTAATGCTACGCCGACAGGGGGTCGAAGTAACAACCGCCTATTTTTAATCAGAGTTAAGACTCCACAACAACATACTATGCCAGTTCAAATTTGTTCAAATCTACTGTTTAACTAGTATATACTGCCATTTATCTGCGCAAGATTCTTATCTCACTACTAGGCAAAATGATGCCCGAACCTTACTAGAATGTTAAGATTATGCCTTCATTAAATTTAATTAACTGAGCAAAAAACGGCTTCGCCATTTAGAAAAAAATAACATTAGAGCTTGTATCCCATACTCACAGCCCTGAAGGTACAGGGATAAAAACGGATTAGAGTTCACTCGAATGCAACGAACTATAATTTGAACTATAATTTGTGTTCATTTTGTTTATGCATATTTATCTTTCAATTTTGTAGCGTTTTGCGGTTTATGGCATCTATTTTGTGTGTGTTTGTGGGTTTACGTTTTGCGAATTGGAGTTCAAATTATAGTTCGTTGCGTTCGAGTAAACTGCAATCCGTTTTTATTCGTGTACCTTCAGGGCTGAAGGTACACAATACGTGGGATATGAGCTCTAATGTCTCTCGGTATGGGAATACAAGCTCTAATGTTTTTTTCTAAACGGAGAAGCCGTTTTTTGCTCAGTTAATTTGTTGGCTTTTTTCGCTTCCATTTTATATGTGTCCACTGTTCTCCGATTTTTGTTTTAGAAAAAACGGAACATTAGAAGTGGAAACTTATGTTTAGGTTCCGCCGAAGGTTTGTCCCATGATTATTATTTAATGGCAGCACATTAGCGTATTTCTGGATTTAGCATGCGTCATCTCGATGAATAGTTGATTCTGTATTGTTTCAGTATCGTGGCAACAATCGCCGAAACAATTCAACTGGCTTCCCGAATCCCGCATTGAAAAAGTAAATAAGTCATTCAGTCATGTCGGCCGCCTAATTTCGAAATTTAAGACTTCGCACCGTACGGTTTAAAACTTGAAGATTTAAGGAAAAATCAAGACCATCTATATAAAATACGCTTAGGTTGGGCAAGCAAATTCATCATTATGCACTATAATGAAAGAGGGCGAGCGACCGACAATGTCAAACAAACGGATGTGGCCTGTAACAATCAGTAACAATTGAAATAAAGTCGGTTGTTTCAAAGTTGGTTCAGTAACAATCACTGCATGCACGACCGTTGTTGGGTCTATTGCGCTTGGTATCAGAATGGAGAAACGGGCAATTGAGCGTTCTCCATTGAAAAAAGACATTTACTTCCATAACAAAACAAATCAACACGGGTTAAAATGGAGGGGGAGCAGGGATGGGGATATTCAGACCACTCAATAGGGGAATCCGGGTCAGGGACGGAGGAGGCAGTGCGGGACAGGAAAGGGGTTACGGGGGGGGGGGGGCGTGGGGGAAATCAGACCATACAACTGGGTAGGCCGCAGGGGAGTTCGGAGGAGGAAGCAGGGGGCAGTCGGCATTAATTCCATACTGCCCACTACAGTATTTCGCTCAGGTATGCGGGAACCGGCAGCTGTGCGGGGGTACAGCTAGTTTAATTTTAATTCTCCCCAACGAAGTAGCTAGCTCAAACAACGACAATGTTAGTTTCCCGGCACCCAACCATCGTTGCATCTTGTTCAAGCCCAACTGTTTTTGCGGCGGCGATCAATGCCGTGCTTGAAGAGCTCAGCCTGCTCGGCTCCATAGTAGCATATGCGGATGATGTTGCTGTTTGGGTGGTTGGCGCTGATGTTGGTCGTATTCTGGCAAAGCTTGAGGACATCATTACTAGGGTAGTCACTCTCCTAGCAGAGCGGGGCTTGGCCCTGTCTGCACCAAAGACGGAACTGATGATTTTCGCACGTGGGCGGAAGCTTGACGGCAGTATTCGGGTGGGGACCTCAGTGGTGACAGCAACCACTAGTGTACGCTATCTTGGTTATAGGCTCAATCCGCAACTCTCGTGGATGGAGAACGCGAACAACGTTAGGGAAAAAATTGTTACCCGTCATGGGGTCCTCAAGTCGGTGGCATCCAATATGTCGGTGGCTAAGAGGTCGGTCATAACAACGTTGTATCGGGTTCACATCCGGTCCTGCGTGGATTTCCACCTTCCCTTCCTGCTTGGCTCGAGAGGGGCTATGGAGAGGGTACAGGTAGCCCTTAATGGCTGCCTGCTCACAGCTACTGGCTGCCTGCCCTCGACCCCAGTGCCTGCGCTGCATATTGAGGCAGGAGAGGTGCCGCTGCAAACCAGAGCAAACCACCTTGTGCCTCAGGGCGATTGCCAGGGGTGGCAATGATCCGGTAGCTAGGCGTTTGGTCTCCTACTCAGCACTGAGCCCGTGGACTCGTAAGCTTCTCGGAGCTTTGGGGTTGGGTGCTACTTTGCTACAACAGCGAGTCTGGGTGCCTTCTCAGCTCTGAGAGTCGTGGGTGGTGGGCACCCGTGGGCCTGGTGTGGGAGGTTTTGCTTCTCTTGGCCTGTACGGATCACGCAGGGAACAGCTCTGACTGGGTGGATATCTGTTGTGATGCCTCGTTTTTCATATTGGATATTGGGTTAAATTTGCAGTTGAGACAGTTCCGGGTGCTGACAGACTCGGCGGCTGGGATCCGGTTCCTTCAATCTGCATACAGGCAATTGGATGTCAGTCACCCCCTCGTTGTTGAGACTGGCTTGAAATTGGTGAGTGCCACACAGCAGGGGGTTAGGGTGGCTGTGTTCTCGGTGCCGGGCCACACTGGACACTTTGGGAACGAGGTGGCAGACAGACTGGCTAGACGGGGATTTGAGGAGAAAATCAACACGGTGACATTTCCAGTTACTCCAAGAGACCTCATCCCAGTTCTGAAGTGGGTGACCACAAGGGACTAGCAGGAAGAGTGGGATGATAGTGGAGTTGGCAGTGTTCTTTACGATCTCCACCCGACTGTTTGTTGTCCGTGTGGCCTGGATGTGCTTCCTAGGGGGGACGGAGCACTATTGTCCAGACTTAGGACTGGCCATGTGCTATTGAGGGCTCATAAGCACCGGCCGGGCCTCAGTCCCACTCCGGTCTGCAGGTGTGGTACAGAGGCCGAGACAGTGGAGCACTTCGTTCTGGTGTGCCACCTCTGGGCAAATTTTCGGGGCCGGGTACTGGAGGATTGGGGAGCAGAACTGAGGGGAATTCTGGGTGCCTCCTCGCACGATGCAGGGACTGTATCTGCCCTACGACAAGTAGTGAGATTCTATAAGCAGACGGCAAGATTCAACCAGTTGTAGGGGGGTGATCTATGGTGAACTTGGGTGTGATGGAATTATGGTTATGGATGTTAGATTTAAGTAGTTGTAGTCGTAGTTGTAAGGTTTAGAATTGAGCGAATGACTCAAGGTCCATTGGCTCATGTATAAAATAAAAGTAAAAAGTAAAAAGTGAGGTATAATCCGATATTGTGCGCCTCGCCTGTTGTTACCCTATTGTTACATGTTGCAGCATTGTAACATTTTGACATTGTCAGCCGTTCCGCCGCCTCCGCCTCCTCCTCCTGTCCAATTTTCTGAAATTCTCGTGCGCAAACGAACTCTAATAAGCACTGCTTGCCGGCAGTGCTAATGCATCTGAAAAATAAATACTAGCCTAACGGTTTAAACTTGCATTGAAAATAAGAAAGGTAGTTAGCCAAACATGTAGCTCATTGTTGTAGGCCTATGTCATTAGGAAAAAATAAATCATTTACTCCAGTAGCCATATATAGGGTGGAGTAGAAAGGAACCATCACAGATGGTTAATCTTAGGGCACTGAAACTTTGCATGGTATATAGGCGAACGAGGGGCCAACTAACCATGTGTCGATCACTGACCTTGACGCAGATTATCAAGGACATCACGATGCAAACTTTTTAGCCATGCTTCGCAGAACCCCAGTGTAAATTAGAAACTTGTATATCTTGCAGGGACGACGCTAAAATAGCTTTACTGGGGAGGCGGCAGTGGGGCAGCAATTTTAGCCAGGGGGGGGGGGGGGGGAGGCGAACCAACAAATTCTACTTTTCAACTTTTGTGGTCCCCCATCCCCCCAAAAAAGAATAAAAGTAAAAATAACACACTTGCAATTCTCGTTCTGACACCCAACGTTCTCAATTGTTTTCTACACCATTTTTTTGGGAATATTTTTTAATTAGGCTGAAAAAAAGACCATTTTGCCGGCCCCCAGCCAGGCTGGCTAAAAATGGTTTCTTTTGCTGAAAAAAGTACTATACCTGTCAATTTTAGCATTGCTGTTGGATGCTTGAGACTTGAATTGCCGCCTCAGTGTCCCTACCGCGCATGCGCATGCGCGGTCCTCCCTATAAGAGTGGCGGCTACGCGGGATCCTCCTCCCTATAAGAGTGGCGGCTACGCAGGATCCTCGTCTCTTTGTCCCTCAATTGTGCCAAAAGGTGGCTTGAGAGGGAAGGCTGGGAGGGGCCTAAGGTATAGTACTTTTTTCAGCAAAAGAAACCATTTTTAGCCGGCCTGGCTGGGAGCCGGAAAAATGTTCTTTCTTTGTGCTGTAAAAGTACTATACCTGTTAGTTTTAGCATTGACAGGCCGACCTCGTCAAATTTGGTGGCGGGCACCTTTTGAGCAAGTTCCCAGGGATTCTGAAGCGGTTTGTTACCCCCGTAGTGCTTGGAGTGCTTGGTTAAGGTTTTGGAAGTGGTGTTGCCGTGGAACACCAAGCGGTGTTGCCGTCTGGTAACGGGCTCTACCCTAATGTTGTTTTCACTTTTTTTTATTTAAAAAAAAAATAAGGGGAATGGAGGTGACAGTTACCTGTTGGGTAGGTCTTCGGACTTCAATGTTGATGATGGGTGGTGTCAGGCACACGTGACAGTCGTAAGAAGAGTTCCATATTTATGGGTTGGGAAAATGTACATCTAAGGGTTGAGAGTGTTCATCGAGGGGTAGGGTGGAGTCAGTTGGTTGCAGGAACAGGGTTAGAGATCCATGAAAACACGTTGTCAGTTATTTTTATAAAAAAAATAAGATAGCTGGCCGTAGAAGGTTAAGTCTTTTTTTCTTTGGTGTGGCGTTCCGAAAGGTGTAGGGCGATGATTGAGTGGGGCCGGCTATGTCCCTGTTTATTGGTTGGGGGGGGGGGGGGGTGGAAGGGAGCGTAGCCCCATGCAGTATTGTCTATAGTCCATGAGCCAGGTCTGAAAAATTTAGAGTTGACTACCATTAGGTGGGCAAAACAGCATTTTGGTTTTCAGATTGTGCTGTAGACGAGTTGCAAGGAATCACTTTCTGGACATTACAGATTCCCAGCTAAATACGTTTTCTGGCGACCATTTAAAAAAATGGCAACCTGTTAAACCCAAATGTTAAAGTATGTCTGTATCTCAGAAGTAGTTGGCCCTAGGCAAAAAACACTTCTCGGTTAAATTGTTCCTAATGAAATATTCCGTATATCTACTACCTTGGTCAAAACCTTCGGCTTTTGTAAGTTAATTTAAGAGAGAAATTTAACGGAAAACATTCAGAAGATGTTCAACGGTTGGCCTTCAAAAGTCTATGTTAATTATCTTTTCTAATAGCTTTAAAAGCAGTTGTGTGACGTTTTATGGTGCTTTTCTGGGCCAGGAAACACAATGAAGCACGACCACAGAGGGTTTGTCGACAGGAATTGCGTTTTTTACGATTGCGGCCAAAACAACAGTGTATGTTTGCCAATGAAATTTCGTTAATTCGAACAGGGAAATTCATTGGTTTAATATTTGTTATTTTACATTTTTTTTGTTATTTCCTACTGATTCATCTTACTACATAACATTTCCTATGTTACAAATACAAACATTAATTAATATGATATAGGTTTCTTTGAACAAGAACAGAACAAGCATCGCTATCACATGAATCAATATTATACTGCATCTCTTCCTCATCGTCATCTTCTTCAATGATCAAGCAGCTTTGCAGTTACAGACAGCTGTACATTTAAGGTGGTCCAATATACACGAACAGTCTAAAAGCCGGCAAGAGTCTAAAGGCCAGCACGAACAGTCTAAAGGCCGAGCACACTTTCAGGACTTCAGGGACATTACGACCTGTGGAGCTGGAGAAACTGCCATCCATTCGATACGCAAATGCTCTTCTTGTGTAATCCACCTATGAACCTGAGTTTGGGTTCGGCACATCAGGGAAACTTTCTAGGCTTCTTCTACAGATGCCAGCTTGATAGTTTGTGCCACGAGTGTGCTGAAGAAGGGCATCTTCACACGGTGGGAACTGTCCAAATGTCATGTCTCCTCTTCTTGCACGAAACAGTTGATATTGCCATTCGTTAACTTTACCAACTTTTTTATTGTTGCAATATAATTGACAGGCAAACTCTTGGATGGTGTTGAAGACATCATCTGAGAGTTTCAAAGATCTACCAAGGAAGCGAATGCATTCCTAAACTTCCTGCTTTGTGTAATTATCTTCAGTGACTTAAGTTTTCCTTGACTGTCCAGTGCGCTTATGGTATCATATCCCATCCAAGGATGAAGTCCAAACAGAACCATGTACATCTCTTCCATAGCTGCAGCAAGTTTAGTTCCATCCATAAGTCTAACACGAGCCTTTGTGCCCTGCATAATGATTAATTTGCTGGGTATGTAGTGACTAATAGCAAGACAGATGACGAAAAAATCGGTGTCATCTGCAATGCACAAAAAATTTGGATGGTTTCCTGCAGCATGCATTGTGTGGAGTAGGATGGTGAAATTCGTACATTTGATGAGCTTTTGGGTAATATTTTTATGTCCATGCTTCATGCTGGTCATGGATGTGATAGCCTGGATGTAGTATTCAATGTGTTCAGAGAAAACTCAGTAAAATCTGATGAGTGCCTCAGGCGTCGATCACTTGAAGCGGCCATGTTCAGTGTAATCAGACCAGCACACATAATCAAAAACTCGAAGTGACTACTGGCATCAACAGAGACAAAAGACAAGCCAACCATATTCCTTGGTGATTGCTGGAAAGAAGAGAAAAGAAGTACAAAACTTGGAGAAAGAATTATGTTTGTCACTTTTGGTGAACGTTGCTTGAATCTTACAAAGGAATGAATGTGAAGATGAGGACGTGCTCAAATTGAACAAGAAGAGGCGGATATTCGGATACTACTCCACGCAAAGCATGCTGCAGAAAACCATCCAAATCCTTTGTGCATTGTGGATGACATTGATGTTTTCGTCATCTGTCTTGCTCTTAGTACCTCATACCGAGCAAAATCTCCATTTGGTGCGGCACAGAGGGTCCTGGCGTTTATTTATTGGTGTAACTAAACTTGTCTCAGCTATGGGAGACGATATGTGCATGGCGTTATTGGGACTTCATCCTTGAACGGGATGTGATACTGTTAGTGCACTGGCCGGTCAGGAAAAAATTAAGTTACTGAAGTCCGAAGTTTATGCGAAGTCCGAAGTTTAGGAATGCATTCGCCAACCTTGGTGCATCTTGGAGACTCTCGGATGAAGTTTTCAATACCGACCTAGAATTTGCCAATACCATGCAAGAGCAATACAAAAGTTGGTAAAGTTAACAAATTGCAAGTATCAACTGTTTCGCGCTAGAAGTGGAGACATGACATCTGGACAGTTACAACCCTGTGAAGATACCCTTCTCATCACACTCTTCGCACAAACTATCAAGCTAGAAGCATCTGGAGAAGAAACGTAGAAAGTTTCTCTGAGGTGACGATCCCAAGTTCAGGTCACGGGTGGATTACAGAAGAAGGACACTTTCATATCAAATGGATGGAAGTCTTTCCAGCTCCACACGTTCTAATGTTCCTGATGTCCTGCGATAGTGTTCTCAATCTTGGCGGCCTTTCGACTGTTCTTGTATATTGGACCATCTTAAATTCACAGCTGTCTAAAAACTGA
This sequence comes from Lithobius niger, assembly GCA_023313725.1. Taxonomy (NCBI): domain Eukaryota; kingdom Metazoa; phylum Arthropoda; class Chilopoda; order Lithobiomorpha; family Lithobiidae; genus Lithobius; species Lithobius niger. The sequence continues at coordinate 8,865 of JAHWFP010087064.1, forward strand.
AAACCTGCTCGATCATTGAAGAAAATGACGATGAGGAAGAGATACAGTATAATATTGATTCATGTGATAGTAGTGCTTGATCTGTTGTGCCGTTCAAAGAAACCTATATCATATTAATTAATGTTTGTATTTATAACATAGGAAATGCTGTGTAGTAAGATGTTTCAATAGGAAATAAAAGAAAAATGTAATATAATAAATATTAAACTAACGAATTTCCTTGTTAGAATTAATGAAATTTCATTGGAAAACATACACTGTTGTTTTGGCTGCCATCTTGAAACATGTAAATTCGATCAAAAAACCCTTTGCTGTCGTGCTTCATTGTTATTCCTAGCCTAGAAAAGGACCATAAAATGACACAGAACTGCTTTTAAAGAAACTAGATATGATAATTAACATAGATTTTTTGACGGCCCACCGATGATCGACATATTTTGATTTTTGAATATTTTCGTTTTCTCTTAAATTAACTTTAAAAAATCAAAAAATGTCCACCAAGGAAGTAGATATAAGGAACAATTTTTACGAGAAGTATTTTTCGCCTAGGACCAATAATTTCCGAGACACACGCAAACTTTAACATTTGGGTTTAACGGGCGGCCATTTTTCAAGATGGTCGCCGGAAAACTTATTTAGCTGGGAATTGGTGATGTCCAGAAAGTGATTCCTTGCTACTCATATATAGGACAATCTAAAACCAAAGTGACGTTTTGCCCTACCTAATGGTAGTCACATCATGACTGGCTCATGGACTACAAGGAACTGACGTCAAGCCAATCCAGCCTTTCCCTAATCACCAACAAGTGGGGGGGACTTCGGTTCCACACCTCGCCGCTTGGAAAAAAACTGATGTCAACGACTATGTGATATCCATCCTTCAAGAGAGGTACAAGCCTCCTTTTCTCATAAAACTAATGCTTTCCTTGTCAGCACCAAGTTCGGCAGCACAGGCCAGCGCAGGACCACTTCTAAAGGCATAGATTCTGAAACTCGTGGAGAAAGATGTGATAGAGGTCTTCCCATCCAACACAATAGTTCAGGCAGCTTTGTCCAGATTTTGTGCTTCCGTGCAGATTGCGTGTTAAAAGCAAACACTCTTTTTTTTCCATGAGAGACTATAGCTTATAGTGTAAGAAATAAGTTATCACCACTTTTTAAAATGGCGTCTTATATTTTAAATAAAAAATGGCATCAAAGATAGCGTCGAATGCCGCGTTTTCTGTCATAGTCCAGTCTGATTAGACCAAATGTAAAGTGGAATCGTGGAATAATTCATAAGAAGCCTATTTTTGGTACAGATGTTCGTAATGGTCGCAGGTTCAACACACTAAAAGTCCTCAGCTGTCCAAGTTAAGCTACCGCCGCTATCTTGGAATTAATTAAATAAGTACAGATGCAAACCTATTTATGTTGCCTTTTGGACTATATGTCAAGAGTTCCTGAGCGGGGGATCGAACCCACAACTTGAAACCAAAGGCCGAGGACCTACCATGAGCAATACTGACACGGTAGGACCTCGGCCTTTGGTTTCAAAGGTCGTGGGTTCGATCCCCGCTCAGGTAGTCTGACATATAAGTCCAAAAGGCAACGTAAATAGGTTTTCATGTGTACTTATTTAATTCTTGTTGAGCCTCGACTTTCCATCTTTAATTGAAAATGATTTGTGATTTCAAAGTGGTCTTGCGAGCCCTTTAATAGCCAGAAATGAACGTGCTTAGTATATTCTGAAAGGTGGGAAACTATTCTTTCTATCAGTCTAACCGAAATAGTTTAACTTAGATAGGGACCATCCTACACGTCCATTTAATGGTGAAGAGATAATAGAGTAGTGGCTAAAGCGTATGTTAATTTTTAAGTGCTTTTACAAGTCCTCTAATAGCCCGAAATGCACATGCCTAGGATATTCTGAAAGGTGAGGATCTATTCTTTCCATCAATCTAACTGAAATCGTTCAACTTGGATTGGAACCATTCTACGCCCATTTAAAGGTGAAGAGGTATTGGCTTAGCGGCGAAAGCGTATGTTGATTTTTTAATTCAAAGTGCTCGTACGAACCGTCGTAATATCCCGAAATGGGCATGCTTAGTATATTCTGAAAGGTGGGGATCTATTCTTTCCATCAATCCTAACCGAAATTGTTTAACTTAGATAGGGACCGTTCTATCCCCATTTAAAGGTGAAGAGATGTTGGCATAGCAGCAAAATAGTATGTTGATTTGTGAATTCAAAGTGCTCTTGCGAGCCCTCTAATAGCCAGAAATGGACATGCTTCGGATATTCTGAAAGGTGAGGATCTATTCTTTCCATCAATCCTTACCGAAATTGTTTAACTTAAATAGAGACTGTTCTACGCCCATTTAAAGGTGAAGAGATATTGGCGTAGTGGCGAAATCATATGTTGATTTGTGAATTCAAAGTACTCTTGCGAGCCCTCTAATAGCCAGAAATGGACAAGCTTTGGATATTCTGAAAGGTGGGGATCTATTCTTTCCATCAATCCTTACCGAAATTGTTTAACTTAAATAGAGACTGTTCTACTCCCATTTAAAAGTGAAGAGATATTGGCGTTTTGGCGAAAGCGTATGTTTAATTTTTAATTCTAAGTGCTCTTCCAAGCCTTCTAATAGGCGGAAATGAACATGCTTAGGATATTCTGGAAGGTGGGGATCTACTCTTTCCATCAATCCCAACCGAAATTTTTTAACTTAAAAGGTGACCGTCCTACACTCTTTAAAGGTGAAGAGGTAGTGGAATAGTGGCTAAAGTGATGTTGATTTTCGAATTCAAAGTGCTCTTGCAAGCCCTCTAATAGCCCTCTAATAATGTCCCTCGAAATGGACATGCCTAGTATATTCTGCAAGGTGGGTATTTATTCTTTCTATCAATTCGAACTTAAATTGTTTACAGATAAGGACCGTCCTACGCTTGTTTAAAGGTTGAGCTGTTATGCTGTAGCGGCTATTTTCAATTTCAAAGTGCCAAAGTAATGCTCATGTTTGTATTTGCGTCTAAGCTAAACAAGTTCTGTTTTGCGCTGGTTTTTGTTCGCGATCAGGAAATCTGTATCGCACGGCTGGGAATACAGTCAACTGTGACCCACCCATAGCTTCCTTCTCCTACAGTATACGGTTGGAACATTGAAGAAGATGGAACATTCACCCTTGTAATGTTCTCCAAACCTCGTGCCCCAAGGCAGTTATGTTAGTCTGGAGTAATTGCAAAAAAGGTTGCACGACTGCATTATGTAGCTGCTGTGTAAATAACATGACATGCACAGATTTTTGTGGATGTTCAGATTTCGAATGTAGCAATTCACCGGTCCTTATGCCCACAGAGATGCACTCTGACTCCGATACAGCTCATGTGATAGCATCGTAACTTTTGAGCTAACTACTTGTTTTAATAGTTTGACGATGTTCTAGACCATCTACATTTATTTACTTTGCATATATAAATTAGAATTGAAAGTTTCAGTATTACAACTTTAGTTTGAAACCGATTTTGATTAAAATCTCATCACTGCGCAACATTGACACCTGTAATATGGGAATTTACCCGTAATAATGGTTTCTGAATATTTGGTCTCTTGTAATTTTTTCGTAAAACGTGGTGATGTGACACTATGTTGATATCCTTACGTGGCAGCCATATTGGATTTCGTGCATAAGACACCATGTTCAGAAATGTTGACAAGTATTTCTTACTATTTATGAAATACTAACCTCTAGTATTTGCTAAAATCGTTTTCGATTTGCTTTTCTACCCGACATTTTTTAAAACCCCCCCAACGTTTAAAACCTTTCCTACACCTGCAATGCAATGAGGTTAGCCTGCTTGTCACTAGGATCGCAACAATCGTTGCCTATAACAATGCAGCACCAGCCTGCAATCCTCACTTTTCGTTTTCGGTACAGACAGGAAGGTTGTGTATGTCTGTGCTGTGCTTTTCGTTACAAACTGGCGATTCGCCTCTTTGTTTTCGAAGTTTGGTGTTACAATGGACGCTGGAAATTAAAGTTTGTGGATTCTGGTGAATTTCCAGAGTGTACCTGCCTGAAGACCCTGGGGATATTCATCCTGCCTGTAGGAATTGCAGGTTGTGTAATTTCAAGGAATCGCGTTGTGGTTTGTGCGAACTTTTGAATCCGGATTTAGTAAAGAAGATTTTGCGCACCTGTCATAAATCAGACCAGTGCCGGCTTCAGTTGGCCAAACGGGCAGCCCTCGATCCTTCCAGGCCATTAAAAAAAAAAAAAAAAGACCCCTTTGAGTCGGGGTTGGAGAAAAGGAGTACTGATTTAGGAATGCCTGTTGTTTTTCTGTCTGACAAAATAATTGCGGCTCACTCCGGTGTTGCACAAGGTGGAACAGAAGTTAGGCCTAATGAACCAGTTGTTGGAAGTGTTTCCTCGTCACAGACGAGGAAAACAAATCCCCACTGTCGGCAGGGAGCTTGGAAAGATTGTGAAAAAAAAAGGGGACCAGACTTATATTCAACCCCAGAACGGCAACCACTTACACAAAGAACATTTTAAGATGGCGACGATCGAATCCATCAGGGATGCTCTTCGGAGGGACGAATTCTCCATCTCTGTTGACTTTGAAGACACGTGACTCCATATCCCACTGTACCCATCAGTGTTCCATTTCTTCAGGTTCTCAGTAGACAGAATGACTTAACTACTCCCAAACCCTCCCATTCGACTTAGCAACATCATTTCACAGTTTCACAAAAATTAACCCGCCCCATCATATGCCACCGTTACATCCAAAATGTTCGAGCGTACGTGTACGTGGATGATTGGCTTCTTCGAAACCTTTCAAGTAGCATTCTCCTGCTGCAACTCCATCACTGCCTCAACCTCTTCCGGGATCTGGGACTACGAGTGATTTACGGAAAGTCGCGATTTATACCACAGCAAGTGTTCACTTTGCTAGGGTCCAGTTCGACTTCCACAACAACATTGTACACCCATCACTAGAAAGTATAGTGAAGATGAAGTCAGAACTAGCTGCTAGGTCATTGGAAAACGAAACCTTTTCATTGGTTCCAGAAATGGTAGTGGGTGACGCCGAACGCTGGCAAGATTAGATCTCTCTCCAAAATATTCCTGTGGAGATAATTCAGTGGTGGAGAGACCCAAGGAATCTTCAAGCTGGAGTACCAATCCGAGAACCAACACCGGACATCCTCCTATTCTCTAACGCGTCAACTGGGTGGGGAGCCCATTTGGATGGCAAGGAAGCAAAGTGGATATGGATGAAGGAGGAGAGGGCCCTTCACTTAATTGTCTTAGGAATTACGTGCCATGCAACTTGCGATAGAGGAACTGTGCCAGAACCACCAAGGAAGAACAATGGGTATTATGACCGACAATACCACAGCAGCTGCCTATGCCATGAGAGGCGGCGGGACCCATTCCAAGGTCATGATGCAAGAAACTTCTTAGCTATTTGAGGTCTGCTCGTCTCGATTATTGACGATCATCCCCCTCCGGCACACAGTGGGGAATCTGAATACCTGGGCAGCCAAACTATCTCGTGGAACAGAAATACAAAACACAGTATGGATGCTAGACGCTCCTGTGTGCAGAGCCCTGTTAGAAAGATGGGGGCCACCGTTCGTGAACCTATTAGCCACACGATTCAACCACTAACTACGAAGCTTTGTCTCTCCGTTCCCAAACCCTGCATCCTGGGCGACAGACACACTGTCATTTCCTGGACAGGAATTTTTGTGTATGCTTTTACCCCGTTTGCCCTTCGAGGCGTCCTGAACAAGATCAAGGAATCACAGGGCAGATTCATACTCGTAGCTCCATTCTGGCCAGCAGCTTTGCGGTTTGTTACCTTATGGAGATGAAGAAAGAAGGTCTGATACCGCTGCCAGTGACAGAACACCTAACAAAAGGCAAGGGGAAGATAAAGCGCAGGAACCGTTCTATTCTTCATCTTCATGGGTGGAGACTTTGACGAAAAACTTGCGTAGCCTAGGGCGAAAACTAACTCCTCAGTTGAAGAGGCACTCCTTTATGAATCATAGGCTGATACATGAAAGTGAGTGATAACTCTGTCAGGTCTAATAACTAGGGCTATAGGAGACTAAAGTGAGCGTACTTCATATCGCTTTTCCTTCTCCAAACGATCAGTAACAAAATCAGGAAGACAGGGTACGTTTAACCCATTCAACCTATGTTGGTCAACAGCTCCTTGGCTCCTCGACATGATGGAAAGACACAAGGAGGGCCTGCTTCGGCTTCCACTAAAGGGAGCTGTCCAATCCCAGCCCTTGGAGGAACTCTTCTCCCGATCCTGGGAGTCTTAAATCTTCAGGCGTGAAGACATTGAGGGAGCGTCTACTCTCCTCTGGATTGTTTCTCTTAATGATGAATCAGTTGCTTCATTCCGTCGGAAGTCAAGTTGAAGATTACGGGCGTATGTGGAAAAGGTGAGGGAAGGGCACACCTCTAATTGCACAGACTCTTATCTATCCAGAATTATCTATCCAGAAGTACATTATATGGTAAGGTTTTTGAACACATTTTCATGATGGTCGATCAACGATGGCAGTTAAAGGGCAGATCAGGAATCATTGATCCTATCCCTGGTTGAAACACTGGAATTCCCCTTTACCATCGCTTTACCAGGCTCATCTTGGGATCCAGAGACCACGAGTTAGGAGCCTTTTCAGAACGTGGGACATTCTCCGGTCCTTAAAAGCCCTTGACTGCTTTGTTCAAGTCCTCCACAAATCTCCGTTCTACCTGCTGTCTATGCAGATGGCATCCATCTTCACCTTAGCAATGGCTCCTTGCTAAGGAGATTTAACGCCTCTGGCAAGGGGTCTGATGTGTCGCCGTTCGTAATACCGGACAAGCATCATTGGTTTCACCCTCAAGAATTTCAGGGAGCGATTTAATGTAGGCACGAGCACTTGAAACACAACCAGCTACCACGAGCGAACTTGTTTTTAACTACAGCAAATCGAACTATGTTTTTACAATGCTTTTTTATTCTGTTCAATTCTGCAGTCACATGGTGAAGTGTATTATAAGTTGTCTCGTAAGAGTAGGTAGTGTGGTTTGTCATTTTCAAAATTACTCTCTATCTGCTGTCTATAGCTAGAAGCATTCCATCTATTCCAAAGGGTGAGAAGTCGAACGTTCCAAGAATAGAACAATATGCATTGCAGTCAAACGAAAAACCATCCACGTCACTATCAATGGACACAATAAGTTTAATCGGTAGGTTATACATTCCTGTGTCATCATTACAAGTAATATGCATCTCTTGCTAAATAATAGCTTACTCCCTCTATTCTTCAGGTATAATTTGTTTTTTTATCAGGTATAATTTATTTTTTATAAGACTTTCTCTATAATGTATATATACATGTTTTTGGTTTTCATTCTATGTAGCAAAAAGCATTCAACCTATTCCCGAGGATGAAATGGAGCAGATGCCAGTAGATGTTTTAATCCCAAATAAAGAAGCAGCAGTAGCTTTAGTGCCAGTAGACATTCCACTAAGTCTTGGTAAGCAGTTTGCTAACTATGGTTGTCCACACATAGTTAAGGTGCATCTACACAGGGCCCTTTTGCCACGTGACGCCGTAATTTTCTGTCCGCGCGCGCTGTGACGCATTGTTGCACGTTTTCATGCATGCCGTCTTTACTGCTCTGTGCTGCTCGAAATGGAAGTTCGGGGGTCATGTGACCCATACGTAGTTACTATGTCATCATTTGATGCCACTTGGCTGCCCACGCTAACAGTGTCAGCGTTAAAATGAGAACAGAAAACAAATTGTAGACGCCATTCTTTACTGGGAAATTCAAGATTCGTATGAATGAGAATTAGCATATTATGCTTAAATTGTACACGAGTGAAGAAAGACTAATAATCTAAAAATTAAATGTAAATCAAAATCTAGGATCTATATAAAAATCTAAAATTAAAAAAAAAAAACTATTCATTTTTTGCACAATTGTTATAATGTAAAATGTGATAAAAACTGCAAGAGTTTTGAAGTTGTCAACCGGAATAAATATGTCGGCCTATCTATCGATGAAAAATGGAATTTTAATGTACATGTTGCTTATTTACGATATTATTAAAAAAAAAAGAAAGAAATCCGAATCCGCCTCCCAAAACTTTTTTTTTTATCACTGGTTGGAGGGGTTGGTGCAGGACTGGAGGAAATTGGTGGTAGGGGTGGTCAATCATAGATTTTTCAGGGTCTATTGATGGGGATTCAAATTTTAAAAACCGGTGTCACAAAATGCTTATTAACTAGTCTGGAAGAACTGTTTTTTTTTAAAGCCTCTTTTAGGATGGGGATAAGGTTCAATTATTTTTGGACCTTGAGCGGAGGGGGGGGGGGGGGTAATCAAGAAGTTTTTTCAGTCTCGAAGAAGCCATTAAAATTTGGTGGGGAGGGGAGGTTCTTCCCCCGCACCGTGTCACCGAAAAATTGGTAGTCTGCGGATTCTCTTCGCCCCCAACCCCTCCAGATATAAACATAGCATAACTAATTTGGGGGAGGGGGGGGGGGGCAGTCATTGAAAACTGAAAAGGTGGTCCGACAGCTAAAGAGATAGGTTAACTAAGACATAATATAATAAATCAAAATTACTGCTGTAACCCTTTTAGGCCTAAGCGACGATATGTCGTCATCGCAATTCCGCTGCGAAAAAGCCTACACGACGATGTACGTTAGCCCGGTTCAGGCGAGTTCTACGCCCTGTTAAAAAAAAAATTTCCTATTGCGTACATCGGAGGCGTAACTCCGATTGAATTACGTAATTTGGAATGTATATTTTCGGTTTATTTAGGTTAATTTAATTTAATATCATCTGTTTATTACCTTAAGTCAATGTTATTGTTGGCATCGTCGCCAAAATGGACGTGAAATTGCGTTTATTTGCTGCAAATAGCCCTTGGTTCAAACGATCGTATCTCCGGAACGACGCAACATACAGCCGCCATCTTGGTCGCGTTCGAGAGAGGGGATTCCCAATTTTCTGGCCGGTGAAAAATGACGTCATCAACTCCAACATCACTGCCTGTATTCCTCCAATGAAATGTCCTGTTTCAACTACCGTTGTTCAAACGCTTTGGCCTTTCGAGCTGTCGCGAGCGCCGATTGACTCGTTCGCGCCACGTGACTCTTCGGCCGTTCGCGAGTGACGTCACGCGAAGCGAGTCAAGGTCGCAGCCATTGGTGCCTGCAGCGGCGCGTCGCATTGCAGGCAGCCGGTCATTATGGCGTCCGGCAACGATTTGGTAGTGAGCTGTAATCGATCGTGAATCTCGAAGAAATAAAGCAACTTCAAACTATTTTTACGGTAATAAAACATAAAAAAAATAATGATTTCGGAAGTAATAACACGCGTTGTGACGGAAGAATATCGAGTGAATGTTATCATTCTGAGTACTGTTAGTTGAAACTTTCGTTATCGCTGTTCATGTAGTCTAACTTCAGGATTTTTTTAAATAATGAAAACGTAGGTCGATGGTCCCAATTATATTTCTAGTCAATAATTTACAATATAATTATTACGTCTGCGAATTTTTATACTCCTAGACCAGATACCGTAGTTTTTTTATTACAATTAATTTTCGTGAGGCATGCACTTGTTCATGGCAGCCATGTTGCAGCCATAGGCTTTTTCGCACGAGAATTGAAAAAATGGCGTAGGCCTAAAAGGGTTAAAATTATGGATAAACGATTAGGTAAACTGGAAAATAAAACTAAGCAACCTAAGAAAATACCAAAAAGGTTTTGGGAAATTAACAAAATTGGACAAATAAAAAAAATGATAGCACAGAAATTAACAAGTGCATGTAAAAACAAATAAAAAATTGCTTTCTCTACGCTCTTTTAACGATTAGTTCATTAATATCATTTTGTGTTGATGTTACTGTTTTTATAAGCATATTCTTGTGTTAAAACACACTAAGTAGACACAAGCATCTCCTGTGCTTCGCAGTGGCCTTGAAAATTGTTTTTAATGAATTTAAAAAAAGGGTAGATTCATTTCCTGTTGCTACAATAATTACGCCAAAGCTTTCTTCTTCGGTAAGCTTCGAGGTGCCATCTTTGTATAGAAGTACCACGTGATTCACAATATTCTATCAGGTTGCAGCGTTGCGGTGGCATGCTGCCGATAAATAGACTGATTTCTATTTCCACGCGCCACGCTTCAACATGGGGAAAAGAGCGCGCACTTCGAGTTTGTTTATGTTAATGTGTTTCTACACGGCGCTCTCGTGCCGCCGCGAGCTTCTCTGAAACGCGCGCTACTGACCTGCTTCAAAATGTGCGGGGCTTATTTTGCTGCCGGTGGAACTACACGGCGTGCTATAAAAAAAATGGCCGAAATGCAAACACCACACGTCATCCGTCACGCGTTGAAAGTGCCCTGTGTAGATACACCCTTATATGTTCGGTGTAGAATATTCCACTTACCATTTTGCCAAACAGATGACATTGTCCTTACAGGTTGTACTGTTTCTTACGATCTGCAAATTCTAACTTAGGCCTTTAGTAATGTGCGCTAAATCCGATTAATTTATGCTTTTCATCACCCAAATTAAATTAATTATTTGTCCAATATTCTAGTACCACATTTCTCCCGCTAGGGGCTCTCCTTCACATATCATATAATGGAAGTAGCCGCCATTGTACCCTCTCATTTGGGCACCGATGCGTAAATATCGTGCTAGTGTTATACTAGTAGTTGCTAAGTCGCTAATTGCTGAATATGAAAAACAATAAGATAAGATACGCCAAAAACTTGCCACCGGCATCTTCCCTGGATGCACATGTTGAAAAACTCCACGCAAGTTACACCCAGCCTTCGGAAAATGTCGAACCTGTAATTTGCTACCGAAAAGTGTAACCTACGTGTTTTGCACGACAATGCCACTGCGAAACAAATTCTCAACATTTAGAAACACTGACCAAACACGGCAACAAGGCAGCCGTTCAGCATCTATTGATACAAAGTTTCCATCTTGAAAAACGATCCTTCCAAAAAGTAAGACCAACCTGGATTTACGTTTAGAGAAAATGAGTGTTGATCCCTAAATGCCAGTTGTGTTTTAGACATGAACGCTAGCAACAAAGCAAACAGTACAATGCCTTCTGACATTGTGTCGCTAGAGGGATTGTCACAGTCCAAATTTTCTTCCACCTTCTCTCCTAGTAATTTGGGGATTGTTGTCTCGGAGGTGCGTAAATCTGCCGCGGCTCACGTTTCACCATTTGACACCATTTAGGCAAATCCTTTCAAAACCCTGACGCAACAAATGGACTCACTTTAAAACCCTCGAGGAGCGATTTTTCGAATTTGCGGCATCGTTACTTGCTATGGGAAGTGTTAAGTACACCGACGCTACTAAGCGGCCACCTGCGCCGTCTTCTGAGTTCAAACACGCACAATAATCATTCTCTTCCCAAGAATTCAGGAAAAAACAGGATGAGCCCGGAAAAACTTTGAATGTCGCTAGCGTCAAGCCAACCAAAACCACCAAGCCTAGTGCTGATGAACTCGATGCAAAACTTGTGAAAAAGTATGTGAAGTGAAAAGTAATAGTGAGAAAAATGAGTGTGTCTCTAAAAAGCACAATTATACAAAGTCTCTACCCAGTAATTCCAGGGCTCGAATTGTCTTAGAAAAATTGCATAGCAGAAATGCGATACAAAATAGAAATTTGCATAGCAATCACGAAAAAATGATTAGCAACTTTTAAAGAATAATTTATTTAGTAAAAAAACAATACAAAGGTTTACTTTATTTGAAACAATATCCATTTTTGTTTCACATTTACTTTGCTACACACACGGATGCTTGGTCAAGACTATGGCATCCACTGCACATTTAGACTATTTTGACCTGTATCTGAAACGAAAGCACCACCAACTAAATACCGAAGGTGATGGTAGGACCAATGATTTCCCAGAATGCATGTGCAATGTTTGGCCTGCCTATAAATTTGGAGGGATTAGCATCTCCGTGTCACAATCATGATTAGCCTATTATGTTGTCTCCTTTAATACAGTTGCGTCGCTAAACTGCGATACATTATTTAATTTTGCATCGCTAAAGTTTAAATTTGTGGTGCAAATTGCGATGTGATACCGCTCATTTCGAGTCCTGAATTCACAATCTGACAGATGGTTGTCAAACAATCGCATGCACAGTTGGGTTCCCAAGCTGGATGGATCCGCGAAACTTAAAAACTCAAAGATGTGTGTAACGCAGCATCATGAGAACATAACGCAAAAATTTACATGTTTTTACATCTTCCAAAAATACTCACCTTATTTTATAGCTTATCGGAGCATGTTTGCTCTTTACCTGCCCATGACTAACGAGATTTCCACATGCTACCCCCAGCCTGCCCTCGGGCGCATCGCGTGTGCGATCCCAGCGCCAGGTGGCCTGCATAGTCACTTTTTTCGTGGGCAGCGTGGCGTGCGGACCTGGTCTACACGTCGCGTCCTTCGTTGCTCGTTTAAATCTTTTTAGTTTTATTACCTGTCTACGTGCATGCTGCTGGATGACTGGGAAAGTGATCTACGGAACGTGTAAGCATAGACTTACTCCCGACGATCGACATCCAACGTGCCGTCATTGTAGGAAGTGTGATTTCGTCACCAGACTGTGTGATCTTTGTCGGGAACACAGCGGCAAACAGCGCAAGAAGATTCGCCGCACTTGGCATCGATCTGACGATCGTAAACTACAGCGTGCTAGAAGGAAGATGTTGGAATCCGGTGGGAAAATCAACAGCTTAGATGAACGTTTACTCCGCGAGGGACTTGAAAAAGACGATTTCTTATCAGCGGAAGTAATGAACAAAGACCACAGCGTCAGCGACTCGACCGCATCGTCGCCGTCAGTCGCCGATTCTCCAAGCTCGAAGACAAAGAAAACAACCTTGGATGCCATTAAAGAGATGCAAGCGAACATGATGAAGATGTTTGGTAGCATCAACGATCGGATTTCAAACTCAGAAGCACGATTGAAAGCCGATTTCGAACAGCAAATTATCACCAAGATGGGACCGGTCGACAAACTACTGGCGGGACCCAGTTTCCTACGGCCATCGGCCCCGGGCACCGGCGCTCCAGCACGCGGGACTCAGTCGCCGCAGCCCGGCGCTCCGACACGCGGGACTCAGTCGCCGCAGTCGCCGCGACACGACCACGTGGATAACGGACTAGGAATTGACATGGACTTCCCCATCTCGTTCAACTACGGACATTTGCACCACAATTCTGGGATTATTCAAGGAGAGGACGCCAATTTTAACCAGACGCACTCAAGAAAAATTGCATACTCAGCAGCTGGGGAATCCCAACCGGAAGTCTACACTGGACATTACAGTCATCATCAGCCCCCTAGGGCGACTCTGTCGCCGGGAGTGCCCCTCGTTAACCCAGACCAGTTCATTTTACAGCTTCAGGGTGCTGCACAAACACCATTGGGATCGCAAGACCAGCAGTCACCTGTTGTTCAGCGACCGCCGGACGCAAGGAGGTCAAGAGACGATCGCCAGTCGCCCCCATCCCACCAGGGACGGGATCATCAACGGACAGGGGACCGGCGCACACCAAGACATTGGGGACAGTCGCCACAGTCGCCATTTAGGCACCAGTCGCCCCCCGTTCACCAACCTCAGGGACGACGTCATTCACCGGACCGACGTGTGACGCCAGTGGTCGGGAATCGCCATCAGTCACCACAACATCAACCTCGTCAAGGTACCACTCAAATTACCGGACTACGAATAAGCCTGGTCATGTGAAAGCTAGAAGCCCCTCCGACAACAGGGACTCCAATCCTAGGAGACGAAGTAATTCGCGCGACAGATCCCCCCAACCGCGGCGATCACGCTCGAAGGTTGGTCCTTCACGCCCTTCACGTAAAAGAAGGAGGACAAACAGCAGTAGTAGCTCAACATCCTCCTCAGATGGGAGCGACGACAAGCCCGACGACGCAGAATTATCCAGGCGGAAGCTATTCGAACAACGGGCCAAAAAAGTGAGGCATTACCTACCATCAACCTTTTTCCGGGCTAGACCGGACACCTCGCCAGGGAATCCCGACGATCCTCCCAAAGCATCCTTTGCCAGGATGGAAGATCGGACAACTGAATTTATCATGCTGCCTCAGTCGGCCATGCTTCACCGATCACTTCTGGATACAGGAGGCCAACTGCGCGACGGAGGAAAGCCAATCGTTACAGGAAAGGACCTGGAACGACACGACCCAAGTAAACTGGAATTTTTTTTCGGATCTTTCTTCGGCAACCACCACAAGGCCCCACCCAGGGCCAAGAACTATACCACCTTTAAGGAGGCCGAATATCTGGCGGAATCAGCATCGATGGAATTTGACTCATGCCTTCCGAAACCAACGTCCATTCAGATCCCGATCAAGCAGTATGAAGCGGAGGAAAGGCTCATGCGAATTGGCACGCGAGCAGCCTCCCACGCGGAATTAACAGCGTCATCAGCCCTAGCAGCCCTCCAATCATTCCTTCGCACACCAGTAGCTAACCAAGAACAAAAGATGCTCACGGACTGTGCGGATCTTTTAAAACAAGCCATTGAATACCAGAAAGAGACAATTGATTGGAACGTCCGGTCTACAGCAAACTTTGTACTTCACCGCCGAGACGCATACCTGAAAGGGGCACCAGCAATGCCTAAGGACACACTGGGCCGCCTCCGCCTTCTACCGTTCCATAAAACGGATAAACTTTTTAACGGCGAGCTTCTCACCATCGCCCCGGAGCTGAGGGATAAGACGAAGCCGCAGAAAAGGGACTCCAGCTACAACCTGAAGCAGAAAGGTTTCTCTCATGGAAAGTCAGGGAACCAAGAACCCTTTCCCGAGCCCCACCACTCGTCGGGACCCCGGAAACAGGGGGGCTCATTCTACCAGGGTTCCAAACATAAGAAGGGAAAGAACGGCAACGGACAACGGGATAACGACTACCGCCCCAAGAACAGTTCGTTCTCCCAGCAACGAGGCAAGAATGGGAGAGGGAAGGGCAACGGACAGTGACATCAGGAATCAACTGCCTGCACCCCTTCGCCGACAGGTGGGGGGCAGGCTACACTTCCACCTCGACACGTGGGAAGCAGTGACGGACGACCCCTTCGTACTGTCCATAATAAGAAGCGGTTACAAACCACCGTTCAAGTCGAGCCCCAGACTGTCGAAAGAAGCACCAAAGTGGATGATGCAAAGACGGGACAGAGAACTGGAGGAGGAAGTCGAAACCCTGCTGGAGAAAGGGGCCATCCGACAGGTTCCAGTGGGGGAAAAGGGATTCTTCAGCCCTGCCAGAGTCATCGACAAGAAATCCGGCGGCCGCAGGGTGATCTTCAACTTGCGCCATCTGAACCAGTTTATCGACAAACAGTATTTCAAGATGGAGAGTCTCAGATCCATCCGAGAAGCAATTCAGGAGAGCGACCTCTCGACATCACTGGATTTAGAGGACGCCTACCTACACGTACCACTACACCCGTCGGCGTACAATTTTTTCAAATTTACTATCAACAACAAGGCCTACCAATTCACAGTTATTCCGTTCGGCCTATGCACAGCGCCCCATGTATTCACATCCATCCTCAAACCGGTTCTAAGTTTCCTCCACCGAAGGCATATCCTGGTCCACAGCTGGCTCATCCGAGGCAGATCAACGTCGGAGCTACGGGAACACACCACCCTCACCAGCACACTCCTGACGCAGCTGGGCTTCGGGATCAACCTGAGGAAATCCCGAACGGATCCAAGCCGTTGCTTCCCATTCCTAGGAGCGTTCTTTCGGACGACCCCCTTCACGGTACGACCCTCGGACGAGAGAATACTAGCAGTGGCACTAGCAATCAAAGAAATCCTGAATCTGCAGTCGATTTCAGCAAGAGACCTCAGCAAGATCATAGGGATGATCGATTCCATGGCGGACTTGGTACCATGGGGACTATGGAGGGCAAGGAGCCTCCATTGGTTCCGGAAAACTTACTGGAAGGGGACCAATTGGGAGGACATGATCCCCCTAGAGAACTTCCCACGGCAGGATGCCCTATGGTGGGGGGAGACAGCCAACCTCATATCTGGCGTCCCGATCCACCCGGGGAACCCGAGGACCTCTCTGTACACGGACGCCTCACTGTCAGGATGGGGAGCCCACATGGGGGACCACCAACTGGCAGGAACATGGGACCTTCAGGAGCGATCGTTGCATATCAACAACTTGGAACTGAGAGCTGTCCTCCGAGCACTGGAACAGTGGGGACCAGCGTTACAAGGAGAAACGATCCGGGTGTTCTCCGACAATACATCCACAGTAGCATACATCAGGAGGGGAGGAGGGACCCATTCAGAGTCACTCCACCTAGAGGTGTCCAGCATCTTCAAACTCTGCATGGAATTCAACCTGACCCTCTTGCCTCGACACATCGCGGGAAAGACGAACGTGATAGCAGGCCAAAACGGCACCGGCAGAATGGTCCCTAGATCGCCGGGTGTGCCAGGCAGTGTTCCAACAATGGGGAAAACCGGTCATAGATCTATTTGCGACGTTCCTCAATACCCAACTTCCTCAGTTCGTATCGCCATTCCCAGACGACAGAGCTTGGGGCACAGATGCACTGAGCATGAACTGGAACGGACTCACAGCCTACCTGTTCCCTCCGTTCAACATGATTCAGCAGGCCCTGAACAAGATACGATTGTCAAAGGGCTCCTTCATCCTAATCGCACCTTACTGGACGGCGGCAGGATGGTTCGTGGATCTGATGGAGATGGCTCGCGAGGCACCGATATCCCTCCCGGTCACGCCGGCACTCCTATCGCAACATGCAAAGAAGACACTTCACCCGGACCCAGCCAGGCTTTGGCTTCACGCCTGGAAACTGTGAGGAGGAAGTTGGGATCGGGCGGATTCACGGGAGAAGTCATCGACAAGCTCGTACAATGTCTACGTGAATCAATAAACAAGGTCTACAACACAAAATGGAAAAGGTGGTACACTTGGTGCTCGGAGAGGAATATAGACCCATGCGATCCTGCCGTAACGGACATCACGAAATTTTTCGTGATGCTCTTTGATCAAGATCTGTCCGTCACCTGTATTAAAGGATACAGAGCAGCAATCAACTCGGTGCTATCATTCTACGGGCGACGAGACATCGTGAAAAACCACGTCATCTCCCGCCTGATGCGATCATTCGGGAAACTGAGACCCCGAGTTAAGAATCTCCACCCCGGCTGGAATCTCCCTCTAGTTCTCTCCTACTTGTCAAGACCACCATTCGAGCCATTGGGGAAGGCCCCCCTATTAGCCCTCACTCAAAAAACTGTCTTCCTGGTAGCGATGGCAACTGCGGACAGACAGAGTGAGGTAGCAACAAGGCGTGCCTGCGCTTCACGAAGGGCTGGTCCCAAGTCACGCTGATGTGCAAACCGGAGTTCCGTGCGAAGACGCAAAAACCACACGAGACCTCAAAACCAATCACGATTGAAGCTCTCGGGCCCATCCTGGGAAGTAGGGACTTGGAACGCACTCAATGCCCAATAAGGGCACTGAAGTACTACCTGGACAAGACTGCGGAACTGAATAGCACGGACGAGACAGTACACGTCCCGTTGTTCCTTGCAATCGACCCGACAACCCAGCAAGCCACCACGAAGATACGCCTCACACCAGCCAAGATAGCACAGTGGATTGTTAGCACAATTCGTAAAGCCTACGAATCATCAGAGGATTGCGTGGACATCCCAGCAGACATCCGAGCTCATGAGCTCAGAGCGCTGTCCGCGTCTTGGGCATTTTCGGCCGGGATTCCTATACAGGACATCTCAGCAGCATGCACGTGGCGGCACAAAAACGTGTTCATCAGCCACTACTTCCGAAACGTCGGTGAGATACAGCATCAACCGACTGGGTCCAGTCGCCTTGGCAGGCGCTAGCGGGTCAGGCAACTTCCCGTAGATCGTCCGAACATAAGGTTAGTACCCTTTTTAGATCCCATGCTACCCCAGCAGGCTTGGCCCACCTCCTATTGGACGAAGTTGGCTATAAAATAAGGTGAGTATTTTTGGAAGATGTAAAAACAACAATTTTAAACGTAAAAATGGTTTTTACTATCCTAAAATACTCACCTGTACACAAACCCGCCCTCCGGCCCCGCTCAAGCCAGTAGAGAGAGGAACGAAAAAAGTGACGATGCAGGCCACCTGGCGCTGGGATCGCACACGCGATGCGCCCGGGGGCAGGCTGGGGGTAGCATGTGGAAATCTCGTTAGTCATGGGCAGGTAAAGAGCAAACATGTTCCGATAAGCTATAAAATAAGGTGAGTATTTTAGGATAGTAAAAACCATTTTTACGTTTAAAATTGTTGTATTGTATATTTTCCTAGGCAAAAGAAACAATTTTCAGCCGGCAAATGTACATTTTTGCTGCTTCAAAGTCAAACTTTTATAACAAATCGTAAGTATTACAACAAACCTATTCCATTTCAGATATGGTTAGTACTCGCGCAGCACTCGCAAATGGTGGGTCTCCTGTTGTGCTACCACAATCTGAACACGAAAATATGTTGGTCATGTTCAATCCTTCTGTGTTCAGTTCTCCAGTCTTCTTGTTCTGTTACCACAATCTGAACACGAAAAAAGGTTGATCGTATTCGACCCCTCTGTTCAGTCCTCCAGTCTTCATATTCTGCGACCACAATCGGAACACGAAAATATGTTAATGGTGTTCACTCCTTCACTTCAGTCCTCCCGTCTTCCTATTCTGCTGCCACAATCTGAACACGGAAATATGTTGGCCATGTTTTACTTACACGTAAGTAAAATTTAGCAACCGAATCAGCATCGTGTAGGCTAAAAACAGCATTAGACTGAAAAAATTTAACAACTTCTGCATACGGTACGAAGGGCGTTAAATCTATCAATATTGTGACATGTGAACAGGTAGGAAGCTTTTCTGGAAAATTTTCTCCACGGAAATAAAAACACACTGATAATGAACAAATAAGAACAAAAAAACAAAACAAATTCGAGCATTACAAAAATGATGTTGATACCATCGTGGCCAAAGTGATAAGTGACATAATGGCTACTTGCATGTGTTTAACACAGAGCAGTAGTGATGGGTGGTACCAGAAATTTGTTGGACGGTGCCAGTACCAAGATTAGTACCCCGGTACTCGGTTTTCTCAGGTACTTATGAATGAGGCAGTATCTGGTATTGCTGTGGTGCAAACACCCGATTTCTTTGCTGTGAAAGTACTATACCTGTCAATTTTAGCATTGCTGTTTCAGTGATGCTGCTTGTTGCTTGAGACTTGAATTGGCCGCCTCAGTTAACCCACCACGCATGATGCGTGGTCCTCCCTATATAAGAATGGCGGCTACGAAGGGTCGTCATCTCATGGTCTCAAGGAGTCATGTCGGCTCGTTCTGTTGGTTCTTCGTAATTCGGACGTTTTTCGTCTATCCCTGCCGCCGACTTTTCTGTGTAATCTCGGGTGCGCCCGCCACCCTGGATTGGCCTGATGCCCGCAAGCCGCTGTCCGATTCCCTCCTGTCTATCGTCTTTTGTCCGCAACCGCCCTGCGTGGGCCCCCCCCCCCCCCCCCCTTGGTGACGGGGCTCTCCTTCTGCCACATCGTTGCCCGCCTACCCCAGCTCGGCCTCCTGCACCGGTTCCTGCTCGTCCTCCGACCGCCCCACATCTGACGCCGTCCCGGTCTGTTCCTGCCTTCTGCGGTCTTTCAGCCGGCCCCTCCTAACTTGGAGACCCAGCATCGGATCCGAAGTCAACGTGGCCCCTTCCCGTGATAACTCGGGTCCGTTCCACCTTCCGTACTGGCTTCCGCCATCGGTCGTACGACTGCCAACTGCCGGCACTGTTCCCGTTTCTCCTGTTTGCCGTTCTCTCTCTTTCGGCCAGCCCTCCCGAAATAGCCGCCCGACGTTGGATACGAAGTCATCGTGGCTCCCTTCCCGTGATATCCCGGGTCTGCCCTACCTTCCGAACTGGCTTCCCGCCTTCAATCAAAAGACTGCTAACCGCCGGCAACGTTCCCGTCCCTCCGAAATCTCTCTTTCGGCCGGGCCTCCCGTCATGTCCGCCCGATGTTGGATTCGAAGTCAACGTGGCTCCCTTCCTGTGATAACCCGGGTTCCCACCACCTTCCGAACTGGCTTCCTGCCTTCGGTCGTAGAACTACCTACCGTCGGCCGTTCCCGTCCCTTCAGCCCTCCGAAAGCTATCTTTCGACCGGCCCTCTCGTCATGGCCACCCGACATTGGATTCGAAGTCATCGTGGCTCCCTTCCCGTGATATCCCGGGGCCGTCCCACCTTCCGAACTGGGTTCCCACCTTCAATCGAAAGACTGCTAACCGCCGCCACCGTTACCGTCCCTCCAGCCCTCCCGTCATGACCACCCAATGTTGGCTCCGAAGTCAACCTGGCTCCCTTCCCGTGATGACCTGGGTCCGTTCCACCTTCTGTTTTGGCTCCCGCCTTCACTCGTACCTTTGCAAATCGCCGGCAACGTTTCTGGCCCCCTCTTTCGGCCGACCTTCTCCTCATTTTCGCCGCCTAACATTGGACCCGAAGTCACCATGGCTCCCTTCTCCGTGACAACCCGGGTTCGTTCCACCTTCCGTACCAGTTCCTTCTTTCGGCCGTGGCTTTGCCGATCACCGGCACGGCTTCCGATGTGGGCTTCGTTTCTGCTCGGCCGCTCCACTACTGCAAATCCGCTTGACAACGGACGCCATGACGGCTATCCTCTTGTCCCTTCCCGTGCACTCCCCACGCTGTGTCGACTCACTTCCTGCTCACGACGCTGTTCTGACGCCTCTTTTGGCCGTTCACTGTTCTTTTTTACGGACTCATCTCTGCCCTCTTTCGGTCGACTGCCGCCCCACCTGTTTCCACTGTTCTACGATCCACCGAACCCTTCCCGTCTTTCGGCCGGCCTCTCTTCTAGGCCTCCCTTCCCGACGGTCCACAAGACCACAAGACGCTTCCGTCGTTCTCTCATCTTTCTGCACTCAGCACCACTCGGCACTGTTCAGAGACACCGTCTCCCTCGCCGCCACGCCTTCTGCCCGTGCCGGGGCTTCGGCTCCGCCAGCTCTCGTCCCTCATGGGACCAGACCGTCTCCAACCATCCCCGGAGGCGATTCCTTTTCGTCAGGTTGTTTCCACCTACTTCCAGGCTTCTCACTCTCGACCACCGTCATCACTACATAGTCCCCGGGTACATGGTCGTCCACCATCACTTCGGCCCAGCTCCTAGTTCTGTCTTTCGGCCGATCTCACCATCACCACCAAGATCGTCTCGCCGGATGCACAGTTTTCCCTTCAAGAAGGAAATGGAATACCAACATTTACCAGGATTGTTTCCCTGGCCACCGTTCTCGCTTTTCCGTTTGGATGTTCGCCTCATCTCTCATTCTTCCCTCCGACGACGACCATCCGCCGCGTCTTACGTCCGGTCGTCTCCCACGGCCCCGCTCCATCTCCGGCTGCTTCCGAGAAAGCGAACGAAAACTCCAAGGCCACACTTTTGCCCCTCGAATCTAGTACGTGACACTGCCGCCAGGTGCGCTACCTCCTGCTCGCTTCCGCTTCACGCCTCCGGCCTTTTCCTGCCTTCCCTACCCAAGCTTTGTTGTGCCTGTTGCACACCGTTTACCACCCGTTACACACGCCTCTCCGCAAGATTCCTCGTCCTTACGTAATGGTACGTACAAAAAAAAACCGAAGACCCTTCAGGACACTGAAGACATTTGGTCGTACACCCGTCATCGATGACCCCGGTGAGTGCCACTGCCCGGGTCTCTTCAACCCCCTTCGAATCAATCCTCACAAAGTCTGCCAGTACCACCGTAAGTGTGAGTTTTACGAACGTCTCTGTGCGATCTGTGTTACCATCCCTCTCAAAGACTGGCAAATTATTGTATATCGCCAGCTACTCTCTTCCACCCGTAAACGTCAGAGCTTAGATCACAAACTCGCTTTAAAAAAGTTCAAAGCCGATTCAACCCCAACCATGCAATCCCCTGCCTCCACAGTAGCGGCAATCCCACCCACTCCGGGCAACAAAAGATGATGCTTCTACACCCATATCTCAACAGTCATGGGTCCAAGTTTCGGTTTCGTCCACAACTCCTGCCAGCACCGTGACTTCTCAGTCCCCTTACTCTGACATCGGCACTCCATCCCGGATCGCTCCAAAAGAACCTGTGATCTTCAAAGACGCCTCTTCACCTTTAATGGAAGAAATCTCCATTCCGGATGTTCCACTATCCCCAAACGTGAAAATTCCTGCTACCCCCTCTCTCCACGTCGAGACGAAGACGACGACAATGGCTCCCTTTGCCTCATTTCAACATCCCCGTCGATTGTTTCCGTATGGCCGTCTCGGTCTTCTGCTCCTCAGGAAACTCCCAAGGCTCCATCTCAACAAGACCCGCCTCTCTACGGCCTGGATGTGGAAGAGGCCTTTGAAGTGGATCAAAACAGAATTTTCGTCAACTTACGCCACAAACTCCGACTCAACGTTCGTGCACGAAACCAATATGAATCTAACATTCTCAAAGTAAAAGCGTACCTTCTACAACTCCAGGACACCATTTTTCAACAACATTCCTTAACCCTTTCGAGCCTAACGCCATTTTTCATTTCCCTGCTGAAAAAGTCTATGGCCGCAACATGGCTACCACGAAGAAGTTGCATGCCTCACCGAACCCTTCACGTCTTTCAGCCGGCCTCTCTTCTAGGCCTCCCTTCCCGACGGTCCACAAGACCACAAGACGCTTCCGTCGTTCTCTCATCTTTCTCCACTTAGCACCACTCGGCACTGTTCAGAGACACCGTCTCCCTCGCCGCCACGCCCTCTGCCCGTGCCGGGGCTTCGGCTCCGCCAGCTCTCGTCTCCAACCATCCCCGGAGGCGGTAAAAATTGTAAAAAAAAAAAACTATGCGGGTCTAGGAGTATAAAAATTTGCAGATATAATAATTATACTGTAAATTATTGACCAGTAATATAATTGGGACCATCGTCCTAAGTTTTCATTATTTAAAAAAATCCTGAAGTTCGACTACGTAAACAGCGCTAACGAAAGTTTCAACTTTCAGTACTTGGAATGATAACATCCACTCGATATTCTTCCATCACAACGCCTGTTATTACTTCCGAAATCATTATTTTATATTTTATTACCGTAAAAATAGTTTAAAGTTACTTTATTCCTTCAAAATTCGCTATCACCGAAAGCCCACTACCAACTCGCGTAAGACAGCCATTGCGACCGGCTGCCCGCAATGCGACGCACTCCTACTAGCGCCATTGGATGCGACCTTCACTCGCTTCGCGTGACGTCACTTGTGAACGGCCAAAGAGTCACGTGCCGCGAGCGAACCAATCGGCGCTCGCGATGCCGAAGCGTTTGAACAAAGTCCGTTGAAACGGCACATTTGATTCGAGGAATACAGGCAGTGACGTGGGGGTTGATGACGTTATTTTTCGTGGGCTAGAAAATTGGGAATCCCCTCTCTCGAACGCGACCAAGATGGCGGCTGTACGTTGCGTCGTTCCGGAGGTACGATGGTTTGAACCAAGCGCTATTTTCAGCAAACAAACGCAATTTTCAAGTAGATTTTGGCCACAATGCATATAATAACATCGATTAAGGTAATAAAAAGATATTAAATCATGTTAATCGGAATTAACCGAAAATATACGTTCCAAAATACCCAAGTCAATCGATCGGTATTACACCTCCGAGGTACGCAATTGGATTATTTTTTTTTTAACAGTGCGGTGAAGTGGCCGAACGATATAGCGTCGTGTAGGCTTTTACGCAGCAGAATTGCAACGACGATATATCGTCGCTTAGGCTCGAAAGGGTTAATCTCTGACCTCACCACCAAGGTTCGCAACCTGGAATCTGACAATGCCACTCAACTCAAACAACTCGCGGACAACGTCTTGGCAGACGCCTTACGCCGCAATCCTCCCCATCCGGGTTTAAACTCCCCCACACCCTGGAACTTGCACCCAATCGAGGACCTTCACAAGTCAAGACCTTCTTACCCCTGAATTGGTCGATTTCAACACCCAGCTTTGACCTCCATCCTAAGGGGAGCCAAAGCCAGGCACTACTGCTTGGGTCTACGCTCAAACCCTGCCTCCAATTAACACGGTTCTACACCCTAGCCGGCCTTCAATCCTTACCTAACTCATGCTCTGGCATCCTCTTAAAGCCCTCGCTCCTCCCCACGGAACGTCGACCATAAAGAAGACCCCCACGGCCGGCTAATCAAATGTATTCCACAAATCAAATTTTGTTTTTCTTTTACCCTCCATACATCATCCCAAACTTACAGCCACAACCTCAAAAAAAAAAAAGCAGGGGCTTGGAAAGCGAGCAACAGGATCCACATCCATCTCTACAAGTTTCTGGCCTTTCTTTCTCCACAACATACAGCGCAATCTAAAAATTAAAAAAGAAAAAAACCATCACTCTAGTAACGCCGTCCAACTCAAACAACTTGCCATCATACAGATGATACCGCCGTCAAGAAGCCCATCGAACTGTAGTTGACACCCAAATCCATCCACACACATATCGTACTGGAGACTTCGCCATCATACTGGAGATGGCGTCCGAAGCCAGACAACTCACCATAAGACTGGACATCATACTGAAGATTCCACCCGAAGCCATCCTTCAACAAGGTAACTGTCACTTGCCTATAATTGAAAGAAAAAAAAAATCTCAACTGAATAAAACAAGTTGGAAGGTAACTTCTCCCGAGGGCCCTCTAACAGGTCCCCTTGCTCAGAAACATTATGGTGACATACCGCCTCAGAACCCCATGGAAGTACGTCAAAGGTGCCCGCCACCTAAATTGAAAAGGTCAGCCTGTCAATGCTAAAATTGACAGGTATAGTACTTTCACAGCAAAGAAAGAGCATTTTGCCGGCCCCCGGTCAGGTCAGCTAAAAATGGTTACTTTCGCTGTAAAAAGTACTATACCTTAAGGCCCCTCCCTGCCTCCCCTCACGAGACACCTTTGACAAACCGTGAGACAAAGAGATGACGAGCCCTCGTAGCCACCATTCTTATATAGGGAGGACCACGCATGCGCATGCGTGGTGGGTTAACTGAGGCGGCAATTCAAGTCTCAAGCAACCAGCAGCATCACTGAGACAGCAATGCTAAAATTGACAGGTATGGTACTTTCTACAGCGAAAGAAACCATTTTTAGCCGGCCTGGCCGGGGGCCGGTAAAATGTTCTTTTTAAATAATTCATTTTATTGAAAAATAATACATTTTATTATGGATCGACCGGGTAACAATAAACCGAGTCCGAGTAATTGTGAATACCCACCGAGCCGAGTCCGAGTAGTAAAACCGGGTCGTAGATTTTCAATTTTTGCTTTGTTTTATATGCAGCTTTCTTACTATTTGCAAATTACTTACCTTCAGTACTCATGCTAAATTCGCTAAACTTGGCTTTTCCCATGCTCAAACTAAAATTTCCTTTAAATTTTGATTTCAACACCAGTTGCCCGTTTTCGCCGCCAGGCGCGCTGCGCAGTCATACCTGCTGCAGCCGTCTGCCTCCCGTGGGAAAAACCCCATTTGCTTTTGAGCACGCGTCGTGGTAGGACGAGCGTGCTGGTTTTCCCAATCAAACTATGGCGAAAAACGATCAAGAAAGTGCAAAAGAAGTGATCGAGACAGGAAATGAGAAGGTGGACAACGTGAACGAACTATTGAAGGACGGGGAATTCCCATCGTGCACGTGCCAAAATACTCCAAAGGATTTACACCCACTCTGCAGGAGATGTCGGCAGTGCAATTTTGTGGATAATATTTGCAAGATTTGTGAACTACACAAAGCCGAAACGGTGAAAAAGATTCTGTACACCTGGAAACATTCAGATCAAAAGAAGGCCCAGTTGAAAAGGAAGGCAGAAAAAACAAAGACAAGCATCGACGAACGTTTGGCAGGTATGAGCAAGGACCCAGACGATCCTATTTTCCTTAAAGAACTTGCCAGCGAGGAATCGATTTTGACTCCGGACTTGAGGGCTTCGAACCGAACGAAAAATGAATTTATCTGGAGAGATCACTGGGTTCAATGTTGACCGTGGCCAGGGAAACGGCCATCAATGTGGTGGAATCATGTTCAGACAATATGGAAAACAACGTGAGTTCAAAGGTAATGGAGCACGTGGACGCAAAGTTAGGTGAGATGCAGCAGTCCTTTCAAAGTCAAATTTCGGGGCTGATTGCCAGCGTGAACAGTTTTATAAACAGTAATTCATCTTTAAAGGATAGTGTGGTGCCGGGTAAAGAGGATGTAGTGACGCTAAACAATGATCTTTCAGTGAATCGAGCGCTGGTAGATAGTGTCGGTGGGCAACCAAAGACAAAGGGTTCGCCGCCGGACAACACAGGGTTCGCCGGCGATCCGGGAAAAGGCGCCAAAACCAAACAGGCGGACGAGGGAAAAAGATCGTCGCACACACAGAAGGAAAGGAGCAAGAGCGACACCATTACAAGTAAGAATTGTGAGAAAGTGGAGGTGTCAGTCAAAGGGAAAAGTGCGGGGAAGGACTTGAAACTAATGCCATCCCAGTCCGCCCTCGAGAAAAGGGTAAGCGGACAGGGCAGTGCGTCGCACAGTGGCAAGATCGCCCTACCCGCACCCAAGAAAGGGGTAAGCGCGAGGGCAGGAGAGGCGAACAGCGGCGATCAGGAACGACGTTAGCT
Organism: Lithobius niger; assembly: GCA_023313725.1. Lineage (NCBI taxonomy): Eukaryota > Metazoa > Arthropoda > Chilopoda > Lithobiomorpha > Lithobiidae > Lithobius > Lithobius niger. The sequence goes on from JAHWFP010087064.1 coordinate 35,708, forward strand.
AAACCAGATAGTGGCGGACGTGCAGGCAGGACGTTCACCGGCGATCCGCAGTTCAAAAGGAGAAGCATCCAACAGACAGGTGGAAGGCGAAGCGAAGGACAGTCTGCCGGTTCGACGAAATCTGTAACCAAGAGGCGAATCGCCGTCGCGGTTCGAAAAAATCATTCATGGGCAACAGGGTTCACCTGTGAGAGTAGTAACTCCATACTATGAACATTCTGGCGACGGAGAGGACGTTCGGTTTGATTTCACAGGCGATCAAGGCGAAGTGGGCGATTATGACGACGAAACGTACGATGGCCATTACGAGGAACATTACGATGGCCACTCGCAGTACCACGACAGGAAGAGAGGTTACGAGCAGCAGATGGAATCGCATGCCAAGACCAGGAAGGTACAACTTAACGAGGATGAAATTTTTAGAGAAGTTAGAAGTTTTCGAAACGAACAACAGTGGCAAGAACGGCAATGGAGGGATGAAGCAGAGAGGAAACCGACACAGCCAGAATCGACTGACCACGATGACCCATTCGAAGAAGGACCGGGGTTAATTAGTTGGAAAGCCTTCGCAGGATTTACTATGAAGTATTTGAAGGAGACACCATTCTGCAAGCAGGCCGTACCAGCGGAGATCAACCCGGAGGACCCACCAATGGAAACCCTGGCGAATGCGGGCACCTTAAGGCAGCCCCAGTGCACTTGCCACAGTCGGTGGTCGCTTTCAGACAACTACTGAACAACGAGTCCCTCACAAGGAAAGACGGCCAGCCTATATCCGTATCCAAGCCTTTGCCTCCGCATGATCCGAAGTTTGCCAAGATGTTCTTCATGGCAATGGGGAAAAGCCTCCTCAACAGGATGGGGGGGGGGGGGGCACTTAGGAGATTCCATGATCTCAGGTAAGTGGACCCCGGAGGAACAGGCTATGCACATCAATCTACTAGAACTGAGGGCAGTGAGATTGGCGGTGGAAACGTGGAGAGATCGGCTACGGGGAAAGACGTGGGCATAATGTCCGACAACACCACCACGGTTGCCTACATAAAGCACGGGGGAGGGACCCATTCCAAAGCCCTGATGGAGGAGACGTCGGCACTCATGGAAGTTTGCACACAATTTTCGATAAACCTGATACCGAGGCATATCGCAGGGAAGCAGAACGTTTGGGCGGATGAGTTTGTCCAGAGGGAACGCGGATGAGTTGTCCAGAGGGAACAAAGTCCCTACGACAGAGTGGCAGCTGGACCCGAATATCGACATACGACATATATATATATACGTTGAAACTTTCATGGAGAAGTGCAGGTTGAAAAACGCAATTTTCGGACAAAATATCGACATGAGAAAAGCTGATATTCGCTACCGGATATGTTGTGCATCGATTTCTGTAAACAAAACAATTGTTAACGATGCCTATGCTTTTATAAAAAGTACTTTATTTGAGTGCAGTCTCACTAAAAACTGCATAAATGTGGTGTTCATTCCTTTTTCCGTAGTTCAAGAACAAAAAACTGGTCATTTTCGACAGCGGTAGCGATCGAACCATTTGACTGGGCGCCGCCATCTTGGGTTCACTGAAAAGCTGGAATTCCCCTCTATCCGGGCCTCTCAACACATTTTCTCGATGCCCGTTTGGCATTGGCCAGTCAGATGGAATGTAAGAAGCTGTTTCTGGCGGTCTCGAGATGCCTTTCCAAAGCAATTGGAAGATCGCGTTCCCTCATTGGCTAGTTGGCACCACGTAACCGATTTGGCGCGCTCTCATTGGCTGACGGGCGATTTCACAATAGCCACCATGGTGCCATGGCGTGAGTGGTTATGTTCGATTCGTTGTTGAAAATCGGGAGAAAGATGATGTTTCACAACATTAAACAAATAAAACAGCAGCTGCGATGTACAACTAAAATGGATAAGGAGCCAATAAACCTTCACATTATCGCTTATCAGGTGGGAACAACTATTTTTAGCGGAACTATCGCCGCTTACGGACGCGTTTTCTCAAGACGGAGATTTTCAATTTTAGTTCGTTTACAGTTCGTAATTAAAATAAAATTAATTCTCCGAAACTATAAAAGCAATTTATCTGATTTTTTCTGTGCACGTTAATGAATATCTATTGCGTGCAAGTAGTTGTAGGGGAATCCAGAAGGTATAAATGAAACTATGAAAATAAAAATAATTTGTTCAAGAAATAATTATTACCCTGTTTGTACACAGTCGAATTTTTACCGAGTCTGAGCTGGGTCAAAAATAGCATTACCCGGTTCCCCGGTCGAACCTGGTATGTCGGTACCTCGGTCGGTACCCTGGGTACCGGTACCCCCGGTATGTCAGTACCCGGTACCCCGGTCGAACACTACATTTTATTGATATAGTTTTAATAGAAAAAAATATTTGTTTCCCCTCCCCGACTTAAGCTTAAAGGCACACACACACACACACACGACATATTTGATATAAAAAAAAAAAATCTAAAATTTGTGGTTCACTATCAAAGTAGAAATTCAAATATAAACAAACGCTGGTTGTAGCAACAAAGAAATGCATATTTGGCTCCACTTTTGTACATTGTTTAGAATTCTAATTTTACCATTGTTGATCTTTAACTGATTGTTACACTGCTTCAAAGGGTTTAACTAGCGTTAACCACTCCTGGTTATCTGCCCGAAGCCCTAAGGCCCTATGTCTGCAACAGCCAGATTCCCAGGTGGTCACCCACCCAAGTATCAATCCAGCCCAATGCTGCTTAACTTCGGGGATCTGACACTGCTTTGAGCCATACAACAAAAGGGTTAAATGAACTCCTTGTCATGATTTTAGCACTGGTTAAATTACCGTATTATAAACAATTCTCAAATAATTTATTTATTATTGATTGATTTGGGCAAATTACCATAAAATAAGTGATTTTAACGAAAATATAACTAAAGTATGTAATAAGACAATAAGAAACAGTTGGTTCTCAGGCCCTAGCCGTTGGCTATTTTAGCTAAATAAAGTAAGTGACCCGCAAGTGTGTAATAGGTGCCTTCCCGCATATACATCATGTAGCAAGCATCGGGTTAAGTTGTAGTTTGAAATAGTTTAGCAATTTACTACCACACTCTGAACAGAAAGAAAACAATTACCGTAAAAATACTAGGTTACTTACTTTCAAACGGAAATAGCAAATAAAAATAAAACGCCTACTCACCGGGTAACTTTATGGATTTGTAAAATATGCCTGAGAACCAACGCTTTTTTTTTCATGCATGGAGGGTAGGAAATGATTGTGACAAAGCACATAAGGAAAAGCATGAGCTTACACCAACTCTAAATTCATAGTCGATTATGATTAAGTAATAGGGAAGAAACAAGTTTTATTTTCTGCTTACGCATCAAGAAAAGTGTTTGCAAGAACATTGGGTTATACAAGTTTGAAACAAGCGAAAATTCATCGACAACAATTGTGACAAACCTCTCACAGATATCCAACTTACCTTCTCCAGTTGATCTGTCCACTGCATCCAGTATGGGCACTTTATCTGTTCGTTTTAATGTTGACTGTTCTGGAACAGATGTAGGATTTCTGTTTTTGGTAGCAGAACAGGAAGACAGGAGGACTAAACAGAATGATTGAACATGACCAACATATTTTCGTGTTCAGATTGTGGTAGCAGATAAGTGATAGATGGTACTACATAGTGCTAGATGTTGTAAGATTTCGTCTGCTTTCAATCGGTGATAGTGCCACTTTAAACGTTCAGGTAAACTAGAAAATAAAACTAAGCAAACTAAGGCAATACCAAAAATGTTTTGGGAAATTACCAAAATTGGACAAATAAAAAAAAAAGGCAGCATGGAAATTGACAAGTGCATTTGTGTAAAAAAAAAAAAAAATTGCTTTGTCTATGCTATTTTAACGATTAGTCCGTTAATATCATTTTGTGTTGATGTTACTGTTTTTATAAACATATTCTTGTGTTAAAACACGCTAAGTAGACACAAGCCCCTTCTGCGATTCGTAGTGGCCTTGAAAATTATTTTTAATGAATTTAAAAAAGGGTAGATTCATTTCCCGTTGCTATCAATAATTACGCCAAAGCTGCTTCTTCGGTAAGCGTCAAGGCGCCATCTTTGTATAGAAATACCACATGATTCACAATATCCTATCAGGTTGCAGCGTTGCGGCGGCATGCTGCCGATAAATAGACTGATTTTTATTTCCACGCGCTACGCTTCAACAGGGTGAAAAGCTTGTGCACCTCGAGTTTGGTGATGTTACTGTGTTTCTACACAGGGCGCTCTCGTGCCGCCGCAAGCTGCTCTGAAACGCGCGCTACTGACACGCTTCAAAATGTGCGGGGCTTATTTTGCTGCCGGTGGAACTACATGGCGTGCTATAAAAAAGTGCCGAAATGCAAACCCCACGCGTCATCTGTCACGCATCACACGCTGAAAGTACCCTGTGTAGATGCACCCTTATATGTTCGCTGTAGATTATTCCACTTACCATTTTGCCAAACAGATGAAATTGCCCTTATAGGTTTTACTGTTTCTTACTATCTGCAAAATACTAACCTCAATTAGAGTCATAATTACTGGAATTATGTAGAAAATATCCACTCATTTTCACAACGAGGACACTTTTTAATGTCCAGCTAATTTTCGGTGGGTGGCTGGCTGCCACCATCCTCAGGCACTCCGACGAAAGTTTTTGGCCTCCGTCTGCTCCTACATCGTTGTCGTCTGCTTCGAATTTGTAACCGACGCTCCTCGCGAAAAACTTTGTCTATCGCTAGCGACAAGCAACCAAAACCACCAATCCTATTGCTGATGAACTTGATGCAAAACTTGTGAAAAAGAACGTGAAGTGAAAAGTAAAAGTGAGAAAAGTGAGTGTCTCTAAAAGCACAATTATACAAAGTCTCTACCCAGTAATTCACAATCTGAAACAAGATTATATGTGCGTCCTCCCCTTCATCTCCGGATGTCGGTCAAGTTTGGCCAGCGTGTTACAGGTATTGTATATTTTCCTAGGCAAAAGAAACAAATTTCTGCCGGCCTTCATGGGGTCCGACAAATGTACTTTTTTGCTTGCTTTAAACTTTTATAACAAACAGTAAGTATTACAACAAACCTATTCTATTTCAGATACGGTTGGTACTCCCCCAGCACTCGCAAATGGATGTCCTCCTGTTGTGCTACCACAATCTGAACACGAAAATATGTTGGTCATGGTCAATCCTTCTATTCAGTCCTCCAGTCTTCCTATTCTGCTGCCACAATCTGAACACGGAAATATGTTTACCATGTTCAATCCTTCTGTTCAGTCCTCCAGTCTTCCTGTTCTGCTACCACAATCTGAACATGGAAATACGTTGGTCGTGTTCAATCCGTCTGTTCGGCCCTCCAGTCTTTCTGTTCTGCTGCCACAATCTGAACACGAAAATATGTTGGTCATGTTCAATCCGTCTGTTCAGTCCTCCAGTCTTCCTATTCTGCTGCCACAATCTGATCACGGAAATATGTTTACCATGGTCAATCCTTCTGTTCAGTCCTCCAGTCTTCCTGTTCTGCTACCACAATCTCTACACGAAAATATGTTGGTCATGTTCAATCCTTCTGTTCAGTCCTCCAGTCTTCCTGCTCTGTTACCGCAAACAGAAACCCTACATCTGTTCCAGAATAGACAACATTAAAAAGAACAGGTAAAGTGCCCATATTGGATGCAGTGGGCAGATCAACTGGAGAAGGTAAGATGGATATCTGTGAGACGTTTCTCAGAATTGTTGTCAATGAATTTTAGCACTTGTTTCAAACTTGTATAACCCAATGTTCTTGCAAACACTTTTCTTGAAGCGTAAGCAGAAAATAAAACTTGTTTCTTCCCTATTACTTAATCATAATCGACTATGAATTTAGAGTTGGTGTAGGCTCAGCTTTTCCGTTTGTGCTTTGTCACAATCATTTCCTACCCTCCAGGTATGGGAAAAAAAAGTTGGTTCTCGGGCACATTTTACAAATCCATAGAGTAACCCGGTAGTTAGGCTTTTAAATTTTATTTTTTATTTCTGTTTGAAATTAAGTGACGTAGTATTTTTACGGTACTGTAAAACCTCGATTATCCGAACTAATAGGGACCAAGGGTAGTTCGGATAATCCGATTAATGTTAATAAACCAGCCGTACTGTATGCAAGGGAAAAATTACGGGCAAAACTGGTATTATTTACCTATAAACAACCTTTATTCATATTTTTAATGCCATTCAGTTAAGTAATAGATTGCGATTAAACTATTTTGCTAATAAATAGTTTAATCGCATTAATCGAGTAAACTAAAATGGTACTGTACCGTAAATAAAAAAATAAAAATTAAATTCCTATGAACTATCAACGTTGATTTGAATCATTTCATGCAGGCAGTAATTCTTGCAGTAGGCCTAATCATAATATGTATTTATACCTTAATTAGTATTTTTACGTCGTCAAAACTAACATGAAATTGCTTCTGTGTGATGAAAATAGCGCTTGGTTGAAGCGAATGGAGGCCAATTCATTAAACAAGCATCGTTCGGCCGCCATCTTGTCGTGTTTGCAATCTGGAAATCCCTGGGAAATCCCCTTTCCTGCTGCCGTCAACGTCACTGCCTTTTCCTCCAATTAACTGCTCCATTTCAAAAGCCGTTGGCACGTTCTGTAGTATCGCAACTCGCGAACTCCGATTGGTTCATTTGTGACACGTGGCATTGGGGCCAGTCATAATGTGGCGTCACGCGAAGCGAGTCAAGGTCGCCTCATTGGAATTAGCGTGAGCGCGGTTTTTGTGAATGGCCGGCAAAGACAACGATGGCGGATCGCAACAGATTGCGGGAGCTCTATCGATGGTCGCCAATATTTGAGGCCATATAACAACTTTACTTACACGGTAATAAAAATATTAAAAAAAAGATTTCAGAGTTGGTAAAAAATACTGTGGAAGAACAACCAGTGGCTGTGAGCATTCCAAGATTGCCTTGGTTCAGCAAGTATTGATATTTTCTTTAGGCCTACTCGGAGTTTGCCGTTTTTCTTGGCCAAGGGCAGTTCGGATAATCAGGGTGTTCGGATAACTGAGGTTTTACTGTAATTGCTTTCTTTCTGTTCAGAGTGTGGTAGTAAATTTCTAAACTATTTCAAACTACAACTTTACCCGATGCTTGCTAGATGATGTATGTGCGGGAAGACACCTATTACACACTTTTCTTAAGTAAATTTTTGCAGGTCACTTACTTTATTTAGCTAAAAAAGAAAAGTCAACGGCTAGGACCTGAGAACCGACAATTTCTTATTGTCTGGAAAATACCGTAAATCGCCTAATAAACGCCCTGGCTTTGTTAACGCCCACTCCCCAAAAATGCCTTAAGGTCAGAA
>JAHWFP010087064.1:43199-63464 GCA_023313725.1 Lithobius niger
TTTATTAACACCCCCCCCCCCTCCAATCGGTTTTTTTTTTTAGTCAGTGGTGAAATTGACTAAAAGCTTCAAACGTTTAAAGAAATCAACATATTATCCCTATAAATCTTGGTTGTTTTGCAGCAAAATTAACGAAAAAATTCATAAATTTTACGTAATCAATATTTAATTCAACATGATTCACGGGAGCATTTGTAATCGCGTGAAAGTCGGCAATATTAGGCCTATGTGATCGATCATTGATGTGCGTAATATGGATTCAGTCTAGTGAAAACGCTATACCTTTTTCTCATTTATTCTCAAATTCAGTTTATTAGATCGTCCTCCTTCCAATATCTAACATAATTCAAAGTTAAAACTAATTTTTAACCATCACAAAACCTTCAAAACAGACATGTGATTCACGACCGGAAAACGCCAACCGGAGTAACGTCAAAACGGACGCGGTAGACCGGATGTTTCAAGCGCTTACGCAGTCTTAACGCGTCCACCACTTCGTGTCCACTACTGGGGCTCCACAGGTCTAGACCTACGCGTCTATTTCCGCCGGAACTTCCGTCTTGGACGACAATATATAACTTTATGGTGCTAAATGTCAATACACGCGTTTTCCAGTGGTGAATGACGTTGTCGGTTTTGGAGGTTTGTGTGTTTGAAGGTTAAAAATTAGTTTTAACTTTGAATTATGTTAGATATTGGAAGGAGGACGATCTAATAAACTAAACTTGAGAATAAATGGAAAAAAGGTAAAGAGTTTTCACTAGACGGAATCCATATTACGCACATCAATGATTGATCACGTAGGCCTAATATTGCCGACTTTTCCGTGATTACAAATGCTCCCGTGAATCGTGTTGGATTAAATGTTGATTTCGTTAAATTTATGAATATTTTCGTTAATTTTGCTGCAGAATGTTGATTTCGATAAACTATTAATCAATTTTCGATTCACTAAAAGATTGTGTTAATGCTAGATTGAACCCAGACCACGCACGTGAATAATCAACTTTACCATGATGGATTTAGGCCTAAACGGCCACCCCAAAAAATATGTTAAGGTCAGAAATTTTGTTTTAGCCTTGTTAACTCCCCCTCCACTTTTTTATCAAATTAATTTTAGCCGCGCCCATGGGCGTTTAATAGGCGATTTACAGTACTTACTTAGTAATATTTTAGCTAAAATCACTTTCTTACTATCTGCAAAATACTAACCTTCTGTATGTGCTTAAATCACTTTGATTTGGCTATTTAATGCCCGATGCAATTTAAAACTCGCCCCGTTTTAAATCTCCATAAGATTAGTTTAGCTAATCCTCCCTAGGGTCGCTAGTGATACTTCCCTTATAGTCTGGGTTTAGTACCCTGGTTATCACTTCAATTCGGGCATCCGTGTAGGACACACGGATGCTCTGTTTGCTATTTGTGTGGCGAAATACGCCAAGAAAATGCCCAAAATGCCACCAAGATGGCGGTTGCTTTAAAGCTCTGTGGAATCGTAGCCATAGGCAACGTTTTCCGTTTTGTGCATGCCTGAAGACCTCACAGAACTTTCACCCTGCGTGCGGAAATTGCAATGCATCTAATTTGTGGATGTCCGAAGACACGCTGGAAGACACATTTTACCGGATGAGAAGTATTTTTTTGAAGTTTATTGTCATGCCTTAACTAAACTGATTGTGTAAGGCCTAAGAGTTTGCACGATCTCTTAAATCGTCCTTCTTGTTGATTCCGTGTGGATCACTTTATTTTTCATTCTTGGCCGTCATTCTACTACTTCTTTCTTGAATTCTTTTACTTAGGAAGTTTTATTATTCATTAAAAACTTGCACGTATCCTTGTGTGCATTTGAACTTCCGCTGGCGTATGCACGGAGTATTGCAAATTTGCACTGACGTGTTTGACTGCTTACATGTTGCTCTCCGTTTCGATAGCGAAAATCTTTGCCATACTACACCATAAGAAATGAACTATCTGCATCAAATGACAAAGATCTCCTCTTACGAGGCAATCGATAGGTCGATCCGACTAGCTACCCAGAAATGGAAATCATAAGATCAACATCATGCCAAGCTGTATGCCCAAAACTTGACAAGATATTCTGCACGCATGGGATCCCCGAAGGCCTTCAGACTGACAATGGACATCCTTTCCAGTCGCACGAATTCGCAAACTTAGCAAAAGAACTGGGATTCCGTCAGTGCTGACCTTGTGCCGATGGAATCGCTGAACGCTTTATGCGTACAGTAGGCAAAACCATCAGAGCAGCCACAGCACAGGGAAGGAACTGGAAGCATGAACTGTACACTTAGCTGCGAAATTATCGTGCAACACCCTATTCATCAACAACGCAGTCACCCGCTGACATCATTTTTGGCAGAAGAATCAGTACTAAACTACCCAACATGCCGCAGTCAAAGAAAAACCTAAAGCTCATCCTAATCGACGAGGCATCAAAAAGCCACATGGCTGAATACCAGCGACGCCATGCCTCGGTGATAAAGCCAATTGCTGTCGGCGACAACGTGCTTGTCCTTAACGAACGTCGTACCAAGACGTCAACACCATATTACATGACACCATTCAAGGTAACTGCTGTGAAAGGCCAAATCATCATCGCACTTGGTTGTGGCCGAACCATCACCAGACACTCGAGCTTTCTCAAGAAAATCTCACCTGAATGTGCCGCAGGAGCACCACACCTTGAAAGACCTAAGGAGAGTGATGAGGATTACTTCCCATCTCCGCACAGGCAAACAACAAACCTAAACAGGGAGGCGATGCCAAGGCGCAACCCAGAGCGCACAAAAAACCCTATCTGGCGCGCTATCACAATGCCTAGGCGCAATCCTGAAAGGGACAGACAGGCCCCTCGACGCTTAATTGCAGAAGCCTAAATAACTTGAACTGTGTATCAAGAGTACCTGTTCAAGAGACTTTGATTAGTTTAGTAGTTAATGAGAATCCTTTAATTAGTTCACTAAAGCATAATTCAAACCATTTAGTTATTAAGATAATGTATTAGTTAGTTGTACGTGTAACTTTATGCAGTAGCAAACAAATTTCGTGTAATTAACGATTCACCACATGCAGGGAAAACACCATCTAAGGTTGGGAGGGATGTATTGTTGTAATGCATGGCCTATCCAGATTAGATATATAGATGTGTGGTAAAACGCCTCCAGAGGGCGCTCACTTGTAATGTTGTTCGGAGCGAGGCATTAAACTCGTAAAGTAACCGTCACGATGCCTCCGTGTTTATAATCGTATAATGTATGATCGATTGCAATCAATACAACATCACGAAATTACAGTTGTGATGTCATCTGCCGTTGGATCGTCTGGGAAACGAAGGCGTCGGGTGGCATTCGTCTGTGCTTGAACGAACAGGGCATTCGCATTCGTGATTGGAGGTGCAGGAGCATCCGCATGTAAGACGGGATTCGCATTTGCTGTCTGTTGATTTAAAAGGGAAGCCGAGTCAATGTTCGAGCCATCTTGGTCAGGATTGTCTAAAATAGGATCAAAGGCAATCGCTGGAAGCTGTTAGCGAGATGAGGATAGAGATTTCTGCGAGTGGCGGTGGGCCGATGAAGAGCGCTTGTGACTAGAAGAGGACGTTGTGGCAACCCGGTTGTCGGTGGCTTTAACCGACGGTGTGTGGTGGCATGGCAGATGTTCTGCGGTGGCCGAACTCGGTGACAGCACGATTCACCATCTGGTTTACTTCACCGTGGTAAATGGAGTGATAACCTCGACATAAGTGGTAGGAGAGGTCCATAGGCTATTTGGGTGAGTGTTCAGTGGTGAGCTTAATGCTTGAGACGGATGTAAACATCACGAGTCTCTTAGAAGCCCGCTTCAAAGGTTGAAAGGTGCAGACTGAAAGTTAGCAAATGTCGTCCACCTTGTAGTGGTGAAGTTGCTGCATTCGCATTCGTGTTGTGAGCTGATTGTAGAACGGGTGCGAGAGCATCAGAGTTGACAACGGGCATGGTCGGGGGCAAGGGAGGAATCTCCGTGACCACGGTCGGCGAGTCTAACATCCTTCTTCTTTAAGAGACGTGGCTGGAAGATCTTTGGGACGAATGTCGGGAAACAGACTGGCATGGACACACTCTGGAGGAAAACTGATGGCCAAACGAATGTGCAAATGGGCTTATATAGCGAGGGGCTGCGCAGAACAGATGTGCAGTCGGGTTACGGTGCCGGCGGTTACTGACAGGGTTTGTATAGTGCAGCAACTTTTGTTTTCAAGTTTTTTCCTGTATTTTTTTTTTAGTTTTCCAGTATATTATAATATGTAGTTTTACCAGTCTTCCAGTAGAATCTATAACTTTTTAAACACAAAGGTCTGGACACTTTCCTATTCGTGCAGTGATCAGCACAATGTCGAAATTCAATTACAAAGTGACATGAACGACAGAGAGGAATGGCGAGCAGGGTGCAGCGTTATTTCTGGAACCGGAAGTGCTTCGCCGTAGCAAAGTGTGCGCGAAAACAAAAATTGACGATGGTGCTAACCAATTAAATAAGTAACAAAAAACTTGCAAAACTAAACCTTTACAAACCAATTACAACAAATTTGTTTTAATTGCAGGAGAAACTGTTAGTTTAGCTAAAGTTAAAAATTCAAGTATTTGCCAGTATCAAAAGTAAATTTCAAGTATATTCCAGTATTTACCAGTGTAGAAATTTTTTCTAAGTGTTTTCCAGTATCTTGTACGAACTCTGTACTGAGCACCGAAAAACCTCCAGGGAAACAGCATCGTTCGAGAAACTAATGCAAAAATTAACAGGTGTTGTATTTTTCCAGTAAAAGAAACAATTTTCAGCCGGCCTAACAGGAGGGCCGGCAAAATTGTCTTTCTAGTTGCCAGTTCGAAAATATACCACTACCAGTAATTTTTATTGCATTCAATTCCCGAATGCTTGTTACCCTGGAGGAATCAAAATTCTCTAGATACACCCAGCTCAGTCACCCACCTGCGCATGGGCAGCCAGGCACGCGCAGGCCCTCCATAAATGGTGTTACGGCTTTAGCCAGCCATCTCTTTTCTTCCAGCTTCCGGCCGTGACACACCGCTATCGTTACGCTTCTCGCTTCAGAAAATATACGCGAAAGCCTCTACGTTCGTCGAAAGACCGCATCTACGAAGAAACCTTTCACCCACTCTGCATTCGTCGACTGCTTCTCTGCCCTATCCTGAAGCACGCAGCGCTCGTCGTATGCCCACTGGAAGAAGACTCGCCACTGATAATGCGTCATTCTTCTTGCATCTTGTTCACGTTCGTCGAAAGCCTGCGTTCGTCGAATGCTTCTCAAACCTTTCCTCTGAAGTGCAAAGCGTTCGTCGATTACCTATTGCAAGACTCTCACCACTGAAGGCGTGTTGTTCTTCTAGCTTCTCGTTCACTCACCTAGAAGAAACCCTTCGTCGAAAGCCCCGCACCCTCTGGTCCCTTATGGGGAAATTAACGTCCCACGTCAACTTTCAACTTGCTCGTCGGTTCACTTAGCCGTCTTCGTCCACCCTTGGCTTTCTTCGTCCACCCTTGGCCGCCGATCGTCCCTTCACGAAAGCAAGCATTCGCTGAAAGCTCAACTTCAAAACCCTTCACTGAAAGCCTTCTCCGCCAGCCTTTACCAAAAGCGTAAGAGTAAGAAGCCTTTACCGATCGCTCTTCACCACACCCTTCACCAATTACATAAGCGTTCGCCGTTAGCTCAGGATGAAAAACCCTTCACCGAAAGCTTTCCAATTTCCTTTCACCGAAAGCATTCTGACTTCCTTTTACCGAAAGCATCCGCTTTCCTTTTACCGAAAGCATCCGCCTTCCTTTTACCGAAAGCATCCACCTTCCTTTTACCGAAAGCATCCACCTTCCTTTCACCGAAAGCATTCCCACTTCCTTTCATTGAAAGCATTCCGTCTTCCTTTCACCAAAAGAATCCGTCTTCCTTTCACCGAATGCATTCCCACTTCCTTTCATCAAAAGCATCCGTCTTCCTTTCACCGAAAATATTCCGACTTCCTTTCACAATGAATTCTGCGGCTCAAAGAATCACCTCCTTTCACCTCCGAGCCCTCCATGAACCCAAGGATCGTCGTCTCATCGCCTTTGACGTTTCCAACAACTTCTTCGGCGTCGTTAACTCTGGCCCACATGAATTTCCCCGGCTTCCCATCTTTGACCTGCTCTATGCCATTGATGCAATCATACTCCACCCATCCCTCCACGGGATTCAGCTTTGAAACACAGGAACGCCGCAACTGACAACACCGAAGCTCTTCTGAAATGGCCTTCTCCGGTACCTTCCCCATCTGCCTTCACCGAACGCCCAGGCACCGAACCTTTTACCGAGAGCACAAAAGTTCGCCAATAGCTCAAGTGGAATAACCCTTTGCCGACAGCATCTCGTATCCTCTCACAATGGACCAGACCTATGGACCATAATTCGTCTCCTGGGTTTTTGAAACAACACCCAACTTCTGCCACCCTTCACTGAACAACCTGCTCCCACCTGAACCCAGCATCAACCTTCACTTCGAGGATCCTACGCTCCAACTTCATGTTCGGTTCTCCTTCCATGTCAACATTCGTCGAAACCCAAAACTCAATGAGTGCCTAGCGTTCGTCAAAAGCTCTGCATTTGCCGAAAGCCTACGCTCATCGAATACTGAATGTTCATCACTTTCAACACTCTCCGAAATCCTACTCCCATGCTGAACTTGCTGTCCTCTCACCAATGTCTCTATAATAAACCCTTTCCAATGAACTTTGGCCCTTTTTGGGAATCAACACCGACAAGGGAACGACTACCGCACGCCCACAAGGTGCTACTCGTCGTAAGGCAACACTCGGCAGCCAAGCGCTTAGCGAATGCCCTACGCTCGTCAACAACCTGACGCTCGCCGAATGCTCCAGGTTCGCCAGCCGCCCTGTGTTAATCGATAAAACATGTGCTCTCCGACTACCTAAAGTTCACCGAAGGCCCTTCAACTCTTGCTAAAGAAGTTCATTCGAAGACCTCTCATCGATGTCCCTCATCTAGAAGCAGACAATACTACACTCCTGCCGCTGTCACCTCAATCTGGCCCACAACTCCTCACTCCACAGGCCCCTGATTCTGAACTTCTAGCTGCGGACCTTGCCTCCTCATCGAACTAAATCACTCTGATTCCATTTCATACTGTTTCCCACGTCAACACATTTCGATGTGCCGTCACCTTCAACAACAGCAGGTTAGCTGATCGCCGCTTTCATGCATAACCATGAACTGATTCCAATGGAAAACTCAAACCTTTCATCCCCACTCACTTCTCACCATCTAATTGTCCAGCATTTCACAGCAACGTACCACGCTACACCCTCCACACTCAGTCACTGCTCCAGCAACTCCTGAAGTGACTGCTGATACCCCACATCACGGAACAACTGGCCATCCACCCAGGGATTTTGCCCAAAGCCACGTTCTCCAATCCCCACGCCCTCTTTAACCCATCATGGGCACATCTCACCACTCATTCTGACCCACCTGACTAGTCATTCGTCAAGAGCTGCTCACAACCCCTCTTCAACTTACGGGCAACCTCTTCAACCACTCGGGCCAAACACTTTTCCTTTTACATCTGTAATATCTACGGAACATCCAACTCCTCATTTGACATTGACTCACGCTTCCACACCCCTCTGAGGTCCGAACCTGGCAACATGTCAAGATTGCACTCCACTCGACAATCACCACCACGCTCCAGACTGGACTAACCCACACTAACATGCACTGCTCTGCCTTCAAACCCGTGAACCCATCCGGAACATTTTAACTTCAATTTGCAACCCTCCTGCTCAAACCTATGGAACTGTGCTTCCGTTCTCATTCTCTAAACGTACCTCCCTTTCACACCAGACAGAACTCTGCTCAATGGAAAACCCTTAACCTTCCACCCGGAAAACCTTGGACACCACCCGAAACCTTTCAACCACTGCAGTCTACACGCAAGCTGACTTGTTGGAAATCCATCCTCATCCTCCAAGACGGAACCCTATCAAGGATCGAACACCAAGTCAGGCATCCCCTAAAACCTTTGACTTCGCCCCCCCCCCCCCCTTCTACATCCTAAGCCTACGCTGGAATCTTGAAACTCGCCAAACTTCTTCACCAACTCGCTTTGGCAAAGGAAAGTTCCCTCCCCACTCCGACGGCCTTGCTCACTGAAGTCTGTCGTGATCTGAGAATGTTGCGTCTACAACTAATCCACCTCAACTCCGTCACTGGGGACCCAGCTCACACCCTTGGGAACTCGCCATGATAGTGCCCGCCACCTATATTGACGAGGTCAACTAATTGCAATAAAAATTACAGGTATTTTCGAACCGGCAACTAGAAAGCCCAATTTTACCTGGCAAGTAGGTCAAAATTGGTTTCTATTGCCTGAAAGAAAATATACACTACCTGTAATTACCCACCCGACCTCCCCTCTCGAGTCACCATCATGGCTGACATGATAACATGAGGAAAAGTAGATGGCTCGCTAACGACGTAACACCATTTACAAAGGGCCTGCGCGTGCCAGGCCGAGCGTATCTAGAGAGTTTTGATTCCTCCAGGGTAACAAGCACTCAGGAACTGAATGCAATAAAAATTACAGGTAGTAATTCAGGCAATAGAAACCAATTTTGACCTCCTTGCCAGGTAAAATTGGGCTTTTTACTATCCTGACAATACTTGCCTTCAGTAATTAATGCTAAAATTGCTATTTTATGCTTTCCCATCCTTAAAAACAAATAACCTGCTAGGCCGGTCGAGAAGGCACCGGAACCACACAGTCCTGCTGAAGTGTTGACATACATGGCTCTTAACCCTCTGGGCCCTAGAAGCCGATATATCGGCTTTACATTATACACATTTGAGTTACGAAAAGAAAACCTTAGGGCCCAGAGGGTTAAAGTAGCGCTTGCTAAGAAACCCTAATCCTTTAGCCTTACCATTTTTCGGAATTCCCCCAAAATTTGAAAAAAAAAGCCCGCAGCCGGAGTGATGATATGGAGACGCAAAACGCCGAGCCCACTATGACTACCTCTTCTGATTTAGCAAGTTGTCTTACACCACCAGACCTACTGCAGGAACCGACGACGCAGGCTGTAAGACACTACCACTACACTTGGTGGAAAGCTAAAGCAGCTCTGATAGAGTAAGTTCTTGCACCATTGCCAACACCACTTCCCGAAATAACAACCCCAGTTGGTGATATCCCCAGCAATTCCGAGGTCAGATTACCTTCTACTATAGATGCAGTATATTGGGTACCATGTCTAGAATGCCCGAAAGGCTATATCGGCGAAACCAAACGGAGTGTTAGCATTCGAGTTAGCGAGTAACTACAAGCTACAATGGCAAAAGACAAAATGGTTGTGCCATTTGCTGAACACAAACCGAGCACAACATCAATTAAAACAACATTGTAAAATGACCACTGCTCTGATGAATGTGCAAGCACCCTTGTACCAACAGATTGCTAAATTAGTTTTCCCACAGCATACTGGACAGCTTAACGCACGATTCCTCCCTGCCACTGATTTTCCCAATGCAAGATGGCAGCACCAACAACAACAGGCAGCTGCAAGCGTTCAAAAGCAAGGCCCACTGATAACTGAACGAGAGCGCGAAAATTCAAAAAAGTGATAACAGTGATGTTGCGAAGCAGGACTTTCTAGTTGCCTTGAAAAAATCCATTACCTTTTTTATTAGCATTCTCCTTCTCCAATGCTGTTCAATTTAGCGAAAATAAAACGTCGTTTCTTCCCGTTCGCTACTGCCGCCGTCGTATATAAATCGAAGCGGAGCGACGGAGCTCACCTTTTCTTCTCTACGTGCCACGCTGTTCTCTTCGCTGAAGACGCCGTGCTTGCCTCCATTCTAGCACTGCCCTCCGCTAACCTACCGCCTCCGCTTCGTGATGCCGCGAGCGAAAGGGACGCCCAGGGAATCCCCCCTTCCTCGCCTCTCTGCTTCGTCTGTTACTCCGCCTCTTGAGAACGTAGAAGTTCTCGAGCTTACCACCGAACAGGATTTATTGGAGCCTCCGCCTCTGAATCCACTGCTTTCGGAATCCTTTCCTCCGCAGTGTAATACCACCACCACATCCCCCATTCCGTGCAGCGAACTGCCTACGTCGAGTGACCTCTGGTCGCTTTCTGCCGAGCTTGCCCGTACCAAGGAACAGTATGCGCGGCTCAAGTTGCAACTGAAAACGCGGAAGGTAGCGGCTAAATTTCTCTCCCTCGCCTGCACTCCTATTTTGCCTTTGGACTTGTCATCCCGATCTTCTAACACTTCCAAACAGACCAATGAACCTCTCACACCTTCTCATGTGCATTCTCTTATGGATTGCTCTTTACGTACCTTCAAACGTAAGTCACAGGATTACACCCTCCGCTTGGTTGGCTTTTCTTCCCAAGCGCCAATGTCCTCAGCCTCCTGCCGCAGGTCCATCCTCCGCTCCTGCAGCTCAACCGCCGCCTCCTACGTCGCCACCACCGCCACCTCCAGTGCACCTTCGTGTTGCTACGGAACAAGACCCATACTTTTCCCCGGATCCGTCCGATTTTGGTCTTCCTGACCCTCCGTTTTCTGATGATCCTGACCCATCGGAGATCCCTCTTCCAGAACTTATAAAGACGGTGGAGGAGATTATTCCAGACTGTTTCTTGTACAAACCCTCCGCCTCAGCAACTGATGCCTCCAAAAACGGGGGCCTGGCCACGGGATACGGTTTCGGTCTTCGAGACCAATCCCCCCATCAACCTCCGCTGTTAGGACAATCAACGACGCTCCTTACCACCCTCCTCCGAAACGGTGGTATTTTATTAGGGAATAGATCCCCTCTTGAACTGGACAAAGATCATCCTCCGCCCTTCCGGGCTGTGAGAATTACATCTTCCGCCCGATTGGCGATGGCACTGGCAATCCCAGAAACTTCGACACTTATCCGCAATCTGAATTCGGCTCATCACTCTATTTACCACGGCAAGCGTCAGCGCGATAACGATCGCATCCTCTGCGCCGCCTCTCAGGCAGATGTTCTCAGCACCGCCGCGAATGCGTTATGTGAAAGACTTATACACCGATCCTCCGGACGACACCCAGCAATTGACCTTCCTTATAAACCAAGTCTTCCGCAAAAGCTGCTTCGCTACATACCACGCCATCAACTGGTTTACAAGAGCTCGCTTTAATTCAACTTTGCTTCTTCAAGAAGTTGCACTCAATACAGCTCCTACCTCCATGCTTCCACTCGCCATCTTCTGCGAAATCAGCCCATTCACGAGACGGAATCCCTCTTTCGAGGTCTCATCCCCAAGGTTGCTTCACACTTGGATATTTCGCGCAAACCTCGCTACAACACGTCCCGCGCCTCTAGACGCACTCATTCCCTCCCGAGTACAGGCGCACCTGCGGACCTCCTTATCAATACTAAATCCACTGAACGCCCTCCGCCTCTGGTCTCTCGGTCCACCTCGCCCTTTCCAAACAGACACCAGGGCCGCGAACTAGGCCGTCCCCTGGGAAGATCATCCTTGGATACAATTCGTTCCTCCAGAAGCAGGAGCCACAATTCATGTTGACATTCCGCCTCCCCCACAAGCTGTAGGGGGGACGCCTCCGTTTCTATACCAAAGCTTGGCACACAATTACTTTCGACCCAGTGCTCCTTTCAATAATTTCGTCCGGTTTCAAACCAAAGTTTCTGACTTCCCCTCCAGTAGACACTTCTAGACAGTCCCCCGTGGGACCATCAATCCCATTCCTCGGGACCCCTCCGCTCAGAGATCCAATCTCTTGTTCAAAAACAAGCAATTCGCGTCGTTTTTCCTCCGTTCGCCCCAGGCTTCTACAGCAAAATTTTTTTTTTCGTGTCACTAAGCGATTTCCCGACTGGGACCTTTCCATCGTTTTGACGGCCCTCATGGCTGCTCCTTATGAACCTCTCGCTTCTGCGCGCCTCAGTCATCTCACTAGGAAAACTTTTTCTCGTGGCTCTTGCCGCATGCCTCCGCTGTTGCGAACTACAGGCGTTATCCGCAATGGAACATGATTGTTTTTTCCTACCTGAGCGCACGCATCCTTTCATCATCCCCTCTTTATATGCCATCTTAGGTGATGATCAGGAAAGAACCTTATGTCCCGTACGAGCTGTACATTTTTACCTGAAGGCTTCTCGGCCCATACGGAGGGACCGTACTCTTTCTGAAATCCGATCTATGCTTGCTTCGAATAAAAATTTCCGAAAAATAGCTTTTTAAATGCTGTGTTGAAGCAATCTGGCCATTTTTTTTAAATGTGAGGAATCAACATTTTCTACTTGAAGTAATATCTTTGCTTCGATGAGAAATAACTTTAACTACTATTTGGATGGATTGCTTTCGGAAGACAAATGTGTCGCTACATCACGTGTGCTATTCTTTTGTTTTAGTTCTAAAAACTACAGAAACTACGAAAATTGTAATTCAGGATTGCGTTAGTATCCGTGCAAACTGAATGTGAGCCAAAAACTTTAGGGATTGGGGAATTTTAAGCCGATTTTACCATTTGAACCATTTGTCAACCATTTGTAAATGTTAAACACACCTTTGATAGTCATGACTTGTTCGTCCAATAAAAATTAACTTCAGTATGAAAACGGCTTTTTTGTTTGTTTAGTTTTTACCGCAATTGTTAAAAAATATTTTAAAAACATCATCCCTCGTCAGTATTCAACTTTCTGTGCCCGAGAACCGAATGTATTAAAAAAAAAAAGCCTCATCCCTCGTCAGTTTTCAAATTTCTGTGCCCGAGAACCATTTTTTCAACTTTGCATGGCCTAAAGAGAAGTATTTTGGATGGAAGTGAAAACTAATTTTAGAATTAAAATTCCGTGTTTTCCGCATTTTCTGATGGGCTATACCATTTATCGCCAGAGAATAGTTTTCTTGTACTATAAAACTGAATAATGAAATTGCTCGTTCATTAACACTGAAACGACTAGCAGCTTATAATAGTATTGAATTTTTTCTTTTAGTCAGGCGTGAATGCAAAACTTACAGTAGATAATAGTATTGAATTTTTTCTTTTAGTCAGGCGTGAATGCAAAACTTACAGTAGAAAACAGACGATTGGCCCTCCTATTGTTGATGGTCAGAATCATGAAAGACAAGACACCGAGAACAATTGTTGGTCTCAATTCATAACGAGCAGATAAGTTACCAGAATCGTCCAAAGATGAGGAAGCCAATGACTCTAGCTTGGAAGGAGGTGAGATATTTCTTTTTTTTTTTTTTACATACAATTGTTGTTTTCTACTGTTGGTTTAAAACAATATGATCCAGTTTAGGTCTTGTTTTTGTACATGTTTTGAATAATAAAACGTCTTTATCAAAATTCTTGAGCACGATTTGTACAGAACCTTGACTTCCGTGGAAAAGTTGTATACTGATGAATTTTAGGTAATTTTATTTAAACACAAAAGGGCACCAGTTACGCTTGTTTAAATTTGTTGTCAGTAATTTGTTGGTAACAGCGATTTACCAAGGATAAGGAGGCAACAACAGTTGTGCATGCAATCGTTGTTGCACCATTGGAAGTCCCCGTCTACGAAATAAAATAAGTTTGTCGTATCAGACTGCAAATTTCGATACTGGCCTCGAAATTAACAGGTTGTCATTTGGTTTTAAAACTAAGATTTTAAGTCAAACACAGATAGTTTTTTTGCTTATCAAAATCAAGACAGGCAAATCTTTAGCCAGCCAGCATTACCACATTCCGCGCGATCAGGCGTAGTTTGCACACCAGCAATGATAAACGACATGCACCGAAATTGAAGTTTGTAGTCAACTGTTATTAGATTGCATCCTGGAAGTGTTAGTCCACTGTGCTTTTCTTATGATGTATACTAAACTCCAAAAGAAATGAAACTTGGATCAATCAGGAGAGAATGGGGTTTTTAATTAGTTAGTTGCCTGCGTACAGAGATTTTTGCTAAAGGACTGTTAACACAGTCGTACCAGAAAATGCAGTGGGTCAGGAAGTATGGCAACTTTTTTGACGTTATTTGGAAAATTTGACCTATTAAAAAGTGTATAGTGGGAGCCAATGGTCGGACTTTGTTTTGAATTTAAATAGATTAGCTGCTTTTGACTAGAATATTTAACACAAATTGTTGAAAAGGCGAATGCTGACAGCCTTCATTGGAATAGACTCAAGGAAACCGTTGATGTTGGTTGAAGTAATTCGTAACACGTCATATCATAGTACACAAGACTTACATTGTGTACTAGCTAGCAAGGTCTAGTATGTCAAGAGCATGGGATATTTTCATTGCCATTCTTAGTCTTATGTTGAGCTAACAGGAGAATTTGCCAGTTCAACATAAGAAAACATTGAATATAATTCTTGGTTTACTTTGTTTCTTTTGCAGGTTCTTTTAAGAGATTTATGCGTGCTGATCTTGGAGCACATTATCAGACAGATTACCATGAGACAGGATTGTTTCCATTGCAGGAATTAGTTACTATAATATTGTTCATGTTATGGTGGGCACCCACACACACTATGAAATGCAAGTTTAAAGGCTAGACAAGAAAAAAAAAGTTGGAACCAGATAAGAGTGTGTTGTAATGTGAAAGTAGAATTTCTAGTCTTGCTTCCAAAAAGGACAAAAAATTGCCATTTACAAAGGAAATCAACTTTGGCACGACACAAGATGTTGTAATAATAACTGTTGTTCTGTGACGTGATATATTCACTTGCTAAGTGCTCACAAGTTATGACAACAAAATAAATGATGCATGCTCCCTGGTGACCACTCTGTGAAACTTTTCTTATGTGCTGCCAGGAACTACATGATGACATACATAGACACTATGTTTGTAAGCTGGTTATTCAAATTATAACACAATGTATTTTTTTTAATTCATCGTGAATTTTAGTGTTTACAAGTGATGGCTATTCAAACGGGTATTTGCCAATGCCAAATACAATTTACATCTTTAAAGACCAGCCTTGAATTTTTGTAGCAAATGTGCTTCTTTTGTGAATTACCGTGTAATAAAGCTGTCAAGAATCGGGAACTAGATCTTACAATAATATTTTGACAACGCTTTAAACGTTGAATTACCGTCTCTCGGGGGCAGCTCAGTTGTTAAAGCAGCAGACATGTTGTAGGAAGACCGGGTTGGACTACACCCACATAGTGAATTTTTATTGCAATTTTATTTCTCTTCCCTGTTGAATATTACAATAATAGGTCTAGAGCTGAAAAATTTCTCAGAGTGTGTTTGTCAGTTTGAAACACGACTGACGTTTGTAATTTTTTTCCGATTTGATTACATTTCATGACAAGGGTTGCATTGGTGCAGCAATTCACGAGTTCGAAGATGAAGCTCTTACCTCAAATGTTTTAGGGGAGAGAGTCAAAATTGGAGGTAGAGCAGTGGGTAGAAATAGTACGAGTATGTTTATAGCACCTGTACCTCGGCCGAGTAATTGTCAAATTGAATGCCTATAGAGACAGTACTCGCTTGACCATTTTTGTTGCATTTCCTCGATACACTACTGGATGTAGTTTTTTTTTTAAGAAATCCTCTAACAATTATTAAGAGGTCCAAGGGATCCCTTCCCCCCATATTTTTGTCCTATTTACGCACGGCGACTCGCTTCCCGTATTTAATCTAACTCCCGCCTAAATGATTAGTACTACTTTTATGTCATGCCTGATGACATTATAGCCTCAAGCTGCGACACAAAAACGCCGGCATAGCTTGTGGGAAGTCACATGAATCGTTGTCAGCAAAATCGGCGAAGAAACTTGTCGAAGTGGAATACGATCGACGAAGCCATTTATTGCATGCAAATCTAAAGACGACTGAAAAGTGATCAAAGTGATCGAGAATAAATTGAAGCCGTGGCTAGATTTTTCTTGAGTATTGGCTGCTTTACTATTGACACAGTTATTAGGACAAATCCTAGTCATGTCGCCCACCAAAATTCAAATGTCTGTCTGTGGTTGCGGCCGAGGGAGTTTGGAAGAGTAGCAGGTTTAGGTTAAGCGTTGACGTCTTGCTTGGTGGTAAGGTGATTTGTTCTTCCCTTGTCATGTCCAACATCGGTGGTGGTGACATTTACTGAAGGTCTTCAGTGGTGCATAAGATGTTGAGAATGTGTAGATGTACTCATCTGCATCAACGTTGTGCTGCTGCTGCGTTGGTGCATGTCGCGTTGCTATTTATAAGCCGAGACGTGTGTCCTAATCATAACTGTGAAATTGAAGCGCCACCCATTAGTTGTCCTAAGACTTTTAATAAGAAAATTTATTTTGTTATCTCACAGTGAAACACACTCTCTCGCGAAGTTCATTCAAGACGGTACTACAACCATTTAATACTGTAGAGAAAAGTATCCATGCTAAACCTCTAATTCAAACACTTAATCACTTTAACTACTGATCTCTATTTGCTGCGTTACCAATGGGGGTTTTCCGGACAGGGGTTAACAGGGCATCAGCACAAAAGAACAAACAATTAGTTTTCAAAAAAATGTATTATTATTTATAATCTAGAATTCCATTCTTCAGTTTACAATCGACTAGGCAGTTAATTAATTCAGTTACGACAGGGAACAAACGTGATCAGGGTTGTGGGTGGCTATCTTGCACTACAGTGTCTTACCTTATGACTATTATTTCTTACTCTTACAAAAGTTACTTTCCTTTCTGTTAGTTACAGTTACTTTAACTTCCCTTTAACAAGTGCGAAGTACTCGTAAATGATTTTTTTTTATAGCTGACGATATGCATTACCTTATTTACACTAGCAGTTTCCCCTAGAAGTTGAAGTTGCCTTCCCTGCCTGGCTCGTACCTTACCGCGCATGCACCGGGCTTCCTTATAATAAACCCCCGCGCAGCAGCGGATACCATCGTTTCTCCTAGGGCGCTCGCTGACGAGCTTGCCTTCACTCCGCGGTGGTTGCCACCATCCCCCGTCCGCTGTACCTACAGTCCCAGCGGCTGTCCGCGGTTGGACTCATCCTCCACATATCCTCCCTAGCCATCCGCTAGGATTCGCCCGAGTGAAGCGTTGTGTAGACGTTCCTCCTGTTCATCCTTCATTCTCTGTCTGCCGTACCTACAGTTTCGGCAGCCATCCACGGTTGGACTCGTCCTCCGCGTATCTTCTCTAACCATTCGCTGGGCTACGCCCGAGTGGAGGATCGACAAGGGATTCCCCCTTACTCGCCTGCACTCATCCTTCAGGATTGGACTTGTCAAGACTGTCTACGGGCCCTGGTTGCCTGCTACGACCGTCAGGTTCTACTACTTCATCTTTACCCATCCTGGGTTCATAGGATAGGATCTGTCCCCTGGTTGTTCCGGTCAGGCCTACCTGCCGATCCGCCGCGATCCTTACCTACGAGCTTCAGCACAAGCTGCCATCATAGCCGTCCTCGTTCCGCTTTTCTTCCAGGGGATCCTAGCGCGTCCTCCACCCCTGGGCTACCGTCTCCACGGCATCACTACGATCCACGAGTCCATCTCTCTTAAGAGTCCTCTCCCCTCTGGCTCCACTTCTGCCATTCCCGATTGTCTCTATCCCACTGGGGTTCGACCGGCCTTTGTCTCCGACCTTTCAGCCACCTCCTGGCCTGCTATTGCAGGTCCCATTTCCATCCTTTCGGCATCCGACGACCTGGGGAGGGGCATCTTTGACCTCTTCCTCACCATTGCATACACTCGACCTGGCCTGCAGTGAGTCTATCGGATCAGAGAATCATTATGCAATCCTCCGGCCAATCTCTCCGGACTTTCTCTCCTTATCCCCATAACCTCGAACAATCCTTTGCCATCATCCTGTCCACATCCCTGACCTAACCCGCTTGCTGCCTTCTCGTCCCGCCGCTTCGTCGGTTTCCATTATCCTTACCAAGGGGGCCTCCTTCCCGGATCTACCTTCCTGCACCAAGGATATCTCTCCTCCATCCTCTCCTTCGCTGTTCTAGTCTTTCGGTCCTCCAAACAAAAAAAAAACCACACAAATAAAGGAAAATGCAGACAAGCCAACAGACGAAAAGAGGATGGCCAACGATTCAACCCTTTAATCTGCGAAAATAACCTCACATAATGTGATCCCGTTATCCGCACGTCAATTCTTTTTCCCATTACAGCGCTCCTCCGTCTTACCCTTGTCCGCAGGACACAAGGGCCAAGGTCTCCATCTTTCGCCACCAGATGGCGCCACCTCTTGCTACTGCCACTTTAAAGAATTTCAAATTCAAACTGCAACCGCCAACCGACGCTTCCTCTTGGATTCAGCTCTTCGTCGGAAGAATTGGATCATACTCGTTCTCCATCTTCAGCGCTTACCACCATCAACGTTCCTTCACCCAAGAAATACAAGTGCCCCGTATTTGCCTTTCCTCTGACAAAACCCAGACTTGATCCCCATCCTTGTTGCTAGCGCCATTGGCTGTGCGATGGCTCGCAAAAACATTGCAAGGTCTGCGTCACGATATCCCCCTCTCAATGGGCCGTAATTAGGAAACATCATCTACAATCCAAGCAACGGGCGGACCGGGCCCGTCGTCAACGCGCCTTGGCTGCAGCATCCGCTGCGGAGCATCAATCCTTCCCCGATACTGCCCTTCTCACATCCCCGTCCTTGGATGCATCGGGACGGTCTTCTCATCCTGTTCCTCCGCTCCGTGAGGATACCACCATTTCCTGTCCTACCAAAAAACCAAAGATTCGGTTTGTCTTAGATTCATCCTCGCCAACCTATCTAACGTACATTCCACGAAAGGGTGCTCAATCCTCCACGTCCGCACGGCGGGAACACCGTCACTCCACTCGGGCCCTGCTACGGTGCCAGGAACCTCCGGCGTCAAGCTACCGGCAGGTATTTTGAAGAAATCAAGCGTCCCGATTCGACCAGCAATCAGGGTGGTGAAACAAGCTGTTCAGCGATTGGCTCCGCCGACCTGCAAGTCATCGGCTGCTCCTGCATCTACAACCCACACTTCAGCCTCCCACGGTTCCGGAACCCATCATACGGTCCCTCCGTCCCAGGAAGCTATTCCCACAGATCCTCCGCTAGCACCCTTTCCTTCTCCAGTCGTCCTCCGAAATGGAGAATCTTCACTTTAACATTGACTTTGTGCTCCGGTTTGTGCAAAAGTTTTCATCGGACTACTCAAATCTTCGGCAATCCCTGACGGATCAACCAGTCCTGCGACAATCCGTGGCCGCCTCGGATACTCTGCTAGCTGAAAACACTCTTCTGCTCGCAACGAACGAGGCATTAACAAATGAACTGGAACTCGTTAACCAAAAATACCGGTCCCAACACCTCAATTACGCCCTTCTCAAAGCCCATTATAATTGGGTATCCCCAATTCCATCCTCGCCACCCTGGCGAACGTACTATTCCGCATGTTCACGCACCCAACGTCTCCGTTCAGCGCCATCCGCACTAGGAACGCCTCCTTCCTCACGACCGACCACCCAAGAAACGCCAACCCCGCCGCCGACCTCCCTTTACCGTGCGGCCCCCTTCTCCCCTGCTGTCGCCCTTTCATGATCCTCCTGTAACGGCGCTAGCTCTTTTGACGAACGGTGCTCCCCCACTGCCGCCCCCGGATCTTTCTGCTCAATCCACTCTCCAACCGGCTTCGGCCATCAAACAACGGGGGCACTTTCCTCGACTTCTACATCCTCTGTTCCACCACTCCCTTCGCCTGCGGATGTGCCGGTCATTATTCAGGATCCCTCCCCGGCAGCGCTCTGGCAACAATCTGCCGTCATTCCTCAATTACCTAATTTTTCCCGATACTCGGTATGGCAGTATGATGATCACCCTGACTTCTACGGTATCCGCCGCAACAATCGAACAACGGACGGTGATATGCCATGCTCCCCTTTCGCTCCAAAGCGACAGGGGTAGCCTTCGGTTTCCGTACAACGCCGGACTAGACTGCTACACCATCCCGGACTCTTACCATCCCTCCGTCAGGTCTCCGGTGAGAAGCCCACCCATGACAGTCCCGACTTTCATGTGTATCCGTCTCGCCCAAACTCGTTCATCGACTCACCTTTCCTAGTGCAGAATATTCAGTGTTTTTGCTTACGGACCAATGCCTTCTTCCTTCCCTTCAAAAAAAAGAATAATAAATAAAAACGAACACATCACAACATGATAAAGGGACCGAGAACAGACGCAGACCCTCACCGATGAC
>JAHWFP010087065.1:2194-27970 GCA_023313725.1 Lithobius niger
ATGACCCACCCTCCTTCCAAACCCTGGAAAAAATCTTTACCTCCCCCTCCCACAACTAGGCATAATAATAATAATGTGCCCCCCCCCCCTCAAAAAAAGTGCCCTTTCATGTGCCTATTGACAACCACTGCATACGATTTCCTGCAGCCCAATTAAGTCAGTAGCACTACGCACCGACAAGTTACCACTAGTTGTTAGGAAAACGCGTGCCTCTTTTTTAACGAAAAGACACACCGAGTTTAAAATGTTTTTAAAACATCGGTGTTCCTTACAACCATCTTGTGTCGAATTTCATACAATAAGTATGATGAACGCGCTGTTTGGTTGTAGGCCTACATCCGTATTAGGGATGGGTCGGTTTCATTTTTTTGATTTCGGTTCCGGTTTCGGTTTTCACGCCCAAAAAACCTCGGTTTCGGTTTCGGTTTTTGCCACCATCCACCCCAACTTGATTTTCCTAATTTTTTTTTCTTGCAACAGTTGTATTACTAGCTTCAACTTACACCTGCTTTCACTTTCAGCAGCGTCATAGACCGTGGGTCTAGCTGTGGCACCATTTTCCTCTATTATTTTCGTTTTAATAGCTAGGAGCTTTGCTGTCATTTATACGTAGAAAATGATAATTATTTTAAAAAATGTAAAACAACAAATCATTTTTTGATTTTCGAACACCGAACGAAAAACCGACACAAAATCCGAATCGGTTTTGAGTAAAAACCGAAAATTCTGTTTCGGTTACCGACCCATCCCTAATCCGTATCATAGTCTAGGGTTCAGATAAAACCTTGACAGCCTGGAAATCTCATGGAAAATGAAAATCGAGCCAAAATCTCAAAAAAATTTCAGGGAAAATAAGAATTTAAAAAAAAAATCGGGGAAAAGACGGGAAAAAATTCTTTGTGTCTGATCTGCAAGTCCCATCATGAATTAGCAGATTAGAAACAAAATCCTAGGCTCGTAGCAAATATTTTAATTTGTGCGTTTATACAGGGTGTCAGAAAAGTCATGGCCATAACTTACATGGTATGTAGTACTCATCCAGACGAACAAAAAAGTCCATATAAACATAGGTCCGGAATCGACCGGTTTCCAAGATCCAGTGACCTTTGTCCCACAAAAACACACGCATTTTCAGCCAACGTTCAGGGGCAGCGAGCTAAATTCAGAAACATACAAAACAATGTCTCTTAAGGCCAAGTGAAAAGTCCCCACTTCATGAGCTGTGCCCAGACATTCCCCATGTGTTGAGCACAAGTACATCTCACGATTACAGTGTCTGGTTATGTGTTTGTACGTATTGCCAGAGCACAATGGCTGTTAACCGTACCAATCAAGAGATGGCCGACATGCGTTTCATGTATGGCCGGGCCAATGGAAACGCAGCGGATGCTGCACGGTTGTACGCTGAGACCTATCCAAACAGAAGGCATCCAGACCGTCGTATGTTTGGAAGGATCCACTCACGTCTGTGTGAGCGTGGCTCGTTCGAGGTCGCTCCACGAGAGGGAAGACCAAGAACGGTCCGAACTCCTGAACTGGAAGAGCGACTGCAACAGAGTTGACGAGGACCCGGGAACGAGCACACGGCGGATTGCCGCAGCAGAAAATGTAAACCATGATGTTGTCTGGAGAATCCTCCATGAACAATTGCTGCGTCCTTACCACCTGCAGAGAGTGCAAGCCCTAGACGAAAACGACTATCCGGCACGGGCTGAATTCTGCCAGTGGCTGCATCAGCATTGCACTGCTAACCCTCTCTTCCTGCATAATGTGTTATTTACTGATGAAGCTGGATTTACCCGTGATGGAATTGTCAACTTCCATAACACCCATGTTTGGGCTGATGGAAATCCCCCCACGATCCTGCAATCACGGCATCAGCGTCGGTTCTCATCAATGTGTGGGCTGGTATCGTAGGGGATGTTTTCATAGGGCCGCATGTTTTACCCAACAGGCTTGCTGGGGATTCATACCTCACCTTCCTGCGAGATGACCTACCTGGCCTACTCGAAAATGTCCCACTCATGACACGTCAGATGATGTGGCTCATGCACGATGGGGCACCAGCCACTTCCAGCTTGCTGTCAGGCAACACCTCAATGAACTGTTTGGAGAAAGATGGATTGGCCGAGGCGGACCACGTCCATGGCCTCCCCGATCACCAGACCTGAACCCACTGGACTTTTGCATCTGGGGCTACGTGAAGGGACTCGTGTAAGTTCAAGAAACATTGAAACCGAGGCACAACTGCGGCAACTAGTTGAAGCTGCATTTCAGCATGTGAGGCAAAACCAAGGACTATGCGAGAGAATCCGTGCATCCCTTGGCAGAAGAGCGGAGGCATGCATCCAGGCAAATGGCGGCCACTTTGAACATCTGTTGTGATGTCGTGGAGAATCGCCCTGCATCTTTTCAGGGTTCAACCGATACCTCCTTAGGTTCCCATAATTTTGTTTCCAGCGAGTTTTCGTTTTGTAGGTTTCTCAGGAAATGAAACTAGTGACTTATCACGAATGGATCTTGGCTGGATATGTCCTCACACCACTGACTTCACACACAGGGGCCAGTCACTTGATCCGAGAGCAGGCGGCATGAGCAGCAGCGAGCAAGCGAGTTGGTGGTGGTGGTCTCTCGCTCCACTCGTGCCACACGCTTCTTGGATCAAGTTATTGGCCTCTGTGACTTCACACAACTAAATTCGTCTCTTGTGGAGCACGTACTCAGCATTTCGCATTGCTTAGACATTATTTATTTTTAAGCCTCCAGCGGGTACCAGCATGGTGTGGCACGCTGAATGTAGTAGAGTGAATCCCAAAAGCGCAGTGTCTTGTTGTGTGAACTGGCTTTCTTACAAAATATTAAGAATACGCTTCTACCACTTTCAGGTAAAGGGGGTAAACACCACCGCTTATTTCCTGGCTGGGGATTATTTCACTTGTCTTTAAGAGACATTGTTTTTTATGTTTCTGGATTTAGCTCGCTGCCCCTGAATGTTGGCTGAAAATGCGTGTGTTTTGTGGGACGAAGGTCACTGGATCTTGGAAACCGGCCGATTCCGGACCTATGTTTATATGGACTTTTTTGTTCGTCTAGATGAGTACTACATACCATGTAAGTTATGACCACGACTTTTCTGACACCCTGTATGTTCCAAGTATTTTAGATATTACTTCAATAAACCAAAGTTTTGGCTGGTACCAATATCTGCGATGAAAATGTCTCGTCTGGACTAGTCTCTAAACATCTATTTTCTTCGATTCTGATTATTTTTGTACAATAGTAATAAAAACATTAGCTAGCTACTGCCTGTTCCCTATAGTGTGTGCGGCATATCTTGAGTCCTGCACGTATTTTGTGATCGGCTACGTCTTCCTGGAGGGGGGCGGCTTTAACCGACGGCCGCCATTGTTTTTTGTAACTACTTTGGATATCAACAAGGCACTCTGCGACCAAACACGTACAATCGATTATTTGTGTTCATTCTGGGGCGAGCTCAAGATGGGCCGCGGACACTGTAACTAAACTTCATGTAAACACCTGGAAATTGCCATTGGAACTTAACCTGGAAATGTCAGGGAAATTGAAAATTAAAAAAAGTGTCTGAACCCTGCGTTAGCACCTGAAACACAGGAGGGGCCAAGAAACTAGAAGGCAAGACTTTTCGAGAAAATTTATTGAAAAAACTATAACATGTAGCACGTACTAATAGGTCCTAAACCTTTTAAACACTTAACATCATGAGGATGGGGGAAGGGCAAAAGCGTAGGCTTTTTTTTTTAGAAATTTTGACAGACGAAAGTGTCATTTTTGAGACCCAAAAATGACGTTTTCTCCCTGTTTGGTAAGTGTTTTTATGGTGACCGCCCCCTCGTGCGGGCCCAAAAAATTCAACCCCCACCCGGGGCGATAAACAAAACCGGTCCCTAAATGCTGCAGACTTTCGTTTGGTGGCAACTTGCCTTAAAGGCACCCGTTCGCCATTTTGATAGCGTTGCCCGTATTCTAAACACAGCATCCACGTTCCAGATTCTCCGTCATCCAATTGGCTGTTTTGGGTCACGTGATCTCGTTTTAGTTAATGAAAAGCGCGGCGCTGCTGCGAACAGTGTTGTTCAGGGTGGATTGATTTAAATCAAGCTGATTTTAATCGGCGATTTAAATCAAATGATTTTTATTAATATTAATCATTTCGATTTAAATCACGATTATTAATAAAAATCAAGATTCAAATCAATAATTTTACCTTCCTTTAAATGTGTTAAGTAATTTCAGCTATAAAATTTCCGGTTTAAATGTGGGTTTCTGTTACGATCAGTGTCGTAGAACAGCTGTTTATGGCGACAGCGTCTTTTGCAGGTGTGGAAAAGAGCTGCATTTCAGCTTTTTGATATGTTCGCACAAACATTCCTCACCTCCCGCGAACACCCAAAGCTGGAAATTTTGCTCGGAAAATACTCAACAAAAAAATAAATTAGTCATATGAATGGCAATGACTTGAATGGAGACTCATTAATTGTCAAAGATAAACAAGTTCTTTTAACCATAATTATCTTACCTTACGGCATGCTGTAGTGTATATTTAAATTTGTATCAGCCTCGGTGTTCGAAATCAAAAATCAAGATTTGGCAAAAACTGTAAATTTATTTTCTAGGCATTATCTCTGTGAACATTTACCTAAATGGTATCCACAAATTACCAGGGAAAAACACAGTAAAAAAAAATACTGAGTTAAATCAAAAAAATCTGATTTAAATAAAAAAAAAAAATCACGATTGTTATCCACCCTGGGGTTGTTCCATTTTTTATTTACCGCTATTTTCTTTAATATTGCTCGAAGATTCTACGGTGCTGCGTGTATCGAGTTGACAGGGTGAAGAAGGCGCCTTTAAATCGTTTAAAATTACCCATTACTGTGATGTAAACCTCATTTGAGACATACGTGATTTTACGTTATGCTAACTAGAGGTCTAATGGTTCTCGGTCCCGGCTGGTCGTGTGATCTCCCACGCAAGCACGCCGCGCTGTGACGACGTGACGTCACAACAACGTCATCGTCAGGCGCTGTCCTACTATCTTTTCATCCCTTGCGGCAGCCTCGTTCGCACTCTATCCTACTATCACGTGTTGTGAAGCTGGCTGGCATTCCCCCATATCGACATCCAACCAGACGCTACCGTCTGCACAGCATTCGCTAAGCGGCTGGAGGCCCCACCCGAGTTGTAATTTGGAGAAATGTTCAAGTGCCTTCCCCGTTTTGTTTTGTTTTTTTCAACATCGTTTCCGCGTTAAGTGAAAAAGTCGGCGATACATGTATTTTCGTAATAGTGCAACGTGTGTTCCCGAATTCTAACGAACGTTCTCTGTGTTGTTCCCAAAATATCAGGTCTGGATGCCAGACGTCTGTATGGAGTACGTCGCCACCGCCGGTGTTGTGGACGCTTTCTGCCGCAGAATTGGTGCCGTCTCGCCGCTAAAGCGATCGTCGCAATCCAAAACGCTATGATGTTGTTGTACGATTCAGGAGATTTTTGCTGTCTGCGTCATCATGTTTGTAGTTGTCATGTTGTAACTAAGGTAAGGCTTCACTTTCCATATATATTTATTTGCTATTGTTATTTTTTTAAACTGCGTTGTTATTGTGAAGATGTAATTTTAAACTTGGTGTTTGTTGTACAGATTTGAAATTCACAGCAATTTCAGAAATTGAAGTGTTGGTTTGTTTATGTTTGTGGGTGTCGGTGTGACGGAGGTGTGACCACGTCATAATTCATTTGTTGGCAGGCTGCCAGATCGATTGGATAGGGTGAGAGGCACACCTCCTTCTTTTTCTTTTCGTTTTGGTGGGCTCCGTGCTTGCCAGATGTTCGCTAATCATAACTTGTTACAATTTAGGAAGGAAGCAGCGGTTCAGGAAGTAAACAAATACCCAGGTAACAGTTTCTGGTCCCCACCCTCCCCCCAAAATCGCTTGTGTTTTGGTATTGTTCTGAAAATAAAAAAAAAAAAAAAAAAAAAAAAAAAAAACCTTTCATCATGCGAAAAAATAAGTCGCGGAGAACCACTCATGAAAAATGTAAGCTTGGGTAAAAAGCTGATGAATAACAAAAAAGCCTCAAGTTAAAGAAAAGTGTTTCCTGGTTTTTTCTTTTTTTTTTTAATGGTATTTTAGGTTACGTTAGGTCGGTGCTCTTTCTCGAATGTCACCTGTCAGGGCCCGATATTTGTTTTGAAACGGCTTCGGAAAGGTTTTTTCCCCTGAATTTTTTTTCTCGGCTTTTACGCTAGGCTATTAGGTAATTTAATGTCCCCATGTTTTGATTTTTACATGATTTGCTTTATCTGCATGACATTAGGCTTGCGTTGTAACCCTTACATATTTTTTACAGTTTGAATTTATTATTTTTTTTATATATATATAGGCTACATTTCCTTACAGTTGCTTACTTTTATTACATTTATTCCCTTATTAAAAGTTAAAAAAAAAAATAGAGTAATATAGTGCTGCACAGCCATTTGGCACCATAGATTGTTTTTGAATAAAGTTAGTTTTATTTGCTCAGGCTTTTTTTTCTGCAGCCCTTTTCCACAGCTTGTATACCTTAAGGTTTGTTTTTTGCCTTAGGCTTTATTTTTCACTCCGTGACTTTTCCCCCTTTAAAATACTCATCTTTCCCAGTCTTATAATTACAGGAAACCCAACAACCTAACACGGATCACTAATTTATCAACGTTTTATTGTATATTACTCTTTACACAGACATCGTAAAAAAAAATAGTTTTCCACGCACATGAAAGGAAAATAAGTTGGGCTATGGACTTTCATTGGAGTTTTATTTTGTCTTGATCTGGTTTTTTTTTTGGGGGGGGGGGGAGGGGGGCCGTTGGTAAAAAAATTAAAGACTGTGCACTTCCGTGTTTACGTACGCGATGTAGATGTTTTGCCGTACACGTACATATACTTACAAACACCATGCCTCTAAAGTAATATGTTTGCTTCCGTTTGTTGACAAGCCAAGTGTGACACTGGATTGTTTTAGTTTCGTAGCTAATTAAAAACAAAAGTTGTGACCGCATGGTTATGGCGTGTGTAGCAAACAAACAAACAAACAGCTGAGTGGGGCCAACAACGATGACGAAAAAGTTCGTACGACACGTGACATTTTTTTTTCAGTAATGCTGTTTACCATCCATCCTTAGCAGTTGACTATGTTAGCTCCATTCTGCTTTCGTTTGTTGCCGATTTCCTGTCATAGTTGCAGTCACATTCGGCCGTGCCTATATGTAATACTGATTTCACACGTGACAAATGAAGCATGCCGTACCGAACTATGCTATAACGAATCGTGCAAGTCGATTTCACACGCAATTAACGAAGTGTGCCGTCCGAACCGTGCAATTTGATTTCACACGCAATAAATAAATAAAGAGTGTCGTTCCGAACCTTGCAATTTGATTTCACACGTAAGAAATAGTGTATGCCGTTCCGAACCCTGCAATTTGAGTTCACACGTTCACTTTTCTTGCAGTGTTGTTTTTGTTTTCAACTTTCTTAATGGGTTTAGATAAGTTTTGAAGACTTTATAAAATGGCAAAAGTCACACTCTTTTTTTTTTTTGAAAGTCAGTATTCTGGTGCGATGTTTTTAACATTTGGGGCAATTTTGGTTCACTTACCAGGGCATTTGGAAAATTCTCGACCTTTTCCCCAGAGAACCATATGTAGAATTTAGCCGTTTTGTTAGATGAGATTAGTTTCTTAACCCGAATTTCGCCAGGCAGGTGAATAATTTACCTGGGGAAGATTTTTCGTTTCTATTCTTACTGAGCAAAACAAAACTACTTATTTAAAAAAAAGTAAATTCAATATTTCTATAGCCTTAGACCACATGCGAAGGTGATGTATACCATTAACACTTGTTATCCCTGCCTAGTGTTACCTATACCTATTACCTGTCTTATACCGATTTCGCCTTGGTAAATTCAAGCGCCCAAGCCAGACTGGGGCGGGCCGGCCAGTGCCGATTGGGTCCACTGCTGGTCCGGCCGGCCCGCTTTCGCGTTGGTTAATTCCACGGCTCGCTAAGTACGATTTACAGCACCACCACGTGTCGGTTTGTGGTACTTGACACGTTCCACTTTCTGCCGCTATACTGCAGCACCATTTATATACCATTCTGATTTAAGCGGCCCAGGCCGGGTCTGACCCTAATTTGATTTCGCATTGATAAATAAAGTGGTCTTGGCCGCGCCAGGCACGGCCAGGCTCGCACCGTTGGTGTGAGCCAGGCCGGCTCTCGAAATACCGGCCTGATTTCGCATTGGTTAATAAAACGGTGCCCAGCTCTCCTTGGCACGGCCAGGGCCACTTGAATTTACCAATGCGAAATCGGTATAAAACTATAACCCGTCTGGCTGCTTGGACAGGATTCGAACTTGCAACCTTCGGATTAGGATGCTGACGGCCTAACCATGAGGCTATACTGATTTATTGAAATACACCAGTCTTAAAATGTGGGTAATAAAATAACGTGACGTAATATTTCGTTTCTTACTGGTTGTTATACTGGGAATCGGCAATATTCTTCATCCTGCCGAACGCTCGCCCTATTTCTTTGCTGCCGTGTAAAGAATGAATGTTCTCGGCCTTATTCATTGCTACCGTGCAAAAAGAAATTGTTAAATGGCATCGACAACAATACCCTTCACGTCACTCCCTCCTCCTCTACACAGGGTGGTCCACAAAAAAACTGACGACCCAACATTTTTCCTAGTTCGACTTTTCTAGTTAGCACCCCTCAGAAGCAGGAAAGGACAGAAATCAAATCTAATGAAACGGGAAGATTCCTGGTTCAGAGGGTTGCTAACTAGGAAAGTTGGATGTAGAAAATGTTGGGTCATCACTTTTTTGTGGACCAACCCTGTATAGTTCCGTTTTACCGCGTTCATTATGTAGTTAATGATGCCGCAAATTCTTGGTTTTAACCTGTTTATTTCATAAGTTAGATTCTCTATTAACACATCGTTGAACGACGTACTGAGATAACTTATTCCACTATGATGAAGAAACAATTGCCGATGACAATTTGCGCATTTTTCTTAAATTTGTCACGTCTTTCAACGGTTTTGAACTTGTTTGGCGGAAAATGTCACGAAAATATCAGTATAGCCTACCTCTTACTTTTTTTCGAAAACACGACATAACATTTTTGGAAGCCTGGTCCAATTCAATGCCCTTCCCTTTTCGGAAATTGCCCTTTGCGTTAAAAAAAAATTGGCCTTTTTATCTGAGAAAGAGCCGAAAGGCCTGAAAAGGGCAAAAAAGGCCAAGAAAAAGTAAAACGATGGTAATAAAGTATATATTTATGCAATTGGGTTAATGTAAGAACGTTTAGCTAAGCATTTAGTGTTTTGGTTTGTGACGAATTGTCTTCTAACATTTCTAAAAGAAGGAAAAATGATCAAATATGTTTAAATTACAGGTATTCGGTTAAGTATTCGGCCGAATAATTCGGTATTCGGCCTTTATTCGGCACAGAACCGAATAATTTGGTATTCGGCCGAATATGTAAATTGTTTGGTGAGGAATATTCGGTATTCGGCAGTTTAACTATTTGGTTGTATATTCGGTATTCGGCAAGTTGAATATTCGGTTACATGTTCGGTATTCGGTTGTGTATTCGGTATTCGGCAAATTTTGTATTCGGTGCATCCCTAGTTCAGGGTATCTGTATACCAAGCCTACTTAGGAATTTAAAATCTGGTTCAAACGTAACGCGCTGCAGTAATCCACGTAAATGTAAATATAGCCTGGTGAGTTAACTTTTTAATCTGTCGTCAGTAAATCAGTCTTTCAGCCCTAAACCCCAGAAAACACTTTCTTTAAATAGATAATTTTTTTCTTTCTCATTTTACCGACTTAACGTCCTTTGTTTCTTGCGCAACCGCGTCGCCAGCTTGTTCATTTCTTTCTTTCGACCTTTATTTACATACGCACTTAAAATAAAGGGTTTCTGCCTGGCACGTTCTTCTAAGAGTGATTTAAAGTTGTTATTGTTGGTCCCGTTTCCCTTTTTAACCCTTTCGAGTCCGGTGTAACAGCCACGACCACGGGGTGAAAAGTGAGTGCACGCGATCTTTGGGGGAGGGGAAGGGGTCCCCTTTTAACAAGCACAAAACATAGACTGGTTTTAGCAAGCTAAAAAATCAGAAAGTAAGTGCTTTTTAGAACCACCGCGTCGTGTAATCGTACCCGACTAAATAACCGACAATTAGTGCTCTAAAATTAAAATTAGTGCTCAAAAAAGAATTGTACCACTTTCCGAGACGGCGGTACCAAATTGGTGCCGACAGCACCACCCTCTATGATTGGCTATAGTAAAATACCTCCTTTTTTTTTTTTGTAGTGCTCAATTAGTGGTCATTGGTGCTCGAAAATTCGAATTAGTACTGTGCAAGTCCGTAAATTATCGCCTTTTTGATGGGTTGACGCTGTAGTACCACCCGTGCTGAAAGGCTCCAAATATGTCCATTTTTTAGTGCTCATTAGTGCTCAAAAAGTTGGAGTAGTGCTCTTTTAATAAAAGAAGTATCGAAATTTTCAAAGGTGGCCGTGCCAAATTGAGCCACCGCCACCTTTGAAAGTGTCATAATTTTTTTATTGAAAGAGCACTAATTCTAGTTTTCGAGCACTAATCGAGCACTAAAAAAGGGTCATGTTTGGAGCCGTTCAGTGCGGCCGGTGCCACTGGAGCAATTTGGCACCACCATCTTTGAAAGTGTTGGAATTTTTACAGACTTGTATAGTACTGATTCTAATTTTTGAGCACTAAAAAATGAGGTATTTTTCGAGCCAATCATAGAGGGTGGAGATGCTGTCAGCATCAATTTGGCACCGCCACTTTTGAAAGTGTTATAATGCTATTGTTGAACGAGCACTAATTGTCGGTATTTAGTTTGGTACGATTACACGACGTGGTGGTGCTAAATTGATGGCGCGCTGCTTGATGGGGCTCCATTCTATCAAATATTAGGATACCCGAATTGAGAATAGCTTGTTTTCAGGGGGAGACGGGGGGGGAGGGCGTCGCAAAATGAGCAGCCATAGCCAAACGGTCAGCCGATTCTAATCCCACGTCCGACGTAATTAGACTACATAAAAGGAAAATGAACAGCAAAATTCATACACTAGAAAAAACGCAGATTGGTAAGCCACCTTTATGTACTATAAGATGGTGGTCTCGACGGAGCGGCATTACCCGGATTGAAACTGGCAGCCCAGTCCGTCCCCAGGTGTCAATGAAGACGTTTGTCTGTGATCAGGGGACTAATTAATTGGGGTGCCAGTTCGAATCCGGGTCATGCCACTACGACAAAACTTTAAGTGTGTAACGGTGGCGTCTGTATCGCGTTATTTCAGGAGCTTATCAATGCCTACACAGGGTGGCGTTCTACCTGGAAAACCGGGAAAATTCAGGGAACTTATCAAGTCTGAAAAATTCAGGAAACTTATAAAGTCTGGAAAATTCAGGGAACTTATCAAGTCTGGAAAATTCAGGGAACTTATCAAGTCTGGAAAATTCAGGGAACTTATCAAGTCTGGAAAATTCAGGCAACTTATCAAGTCTGGAAAATTCAGGCAACTTATCAAGTCTAGAAAATTCAGGAAACTTATCAAGTCTGGAAAATTCAGGGAAAATTCAGGGAACTTATCAAGTCTGGAAAATTCAGGGAATTTGATAAACATAACACGAAAAGCCAGGGAATTTCAACAATTTCCGGAAAGTCTTTTTATCTTCAAAGAATAGCTAATTCGGATTTCACTTTTTACTTGTAAAACTTTTACTTTATTTCAATAAAAATTCATGTTCTTTTTGTTTCATTTATGATAAAGTGAAAACTCCTTAGGCCTAAATAATATAGGATAATATATACGTGTTAAGTGCATTTCTAGTTTTATTCAGATTATATCGTTTTTCCTGTTTACAAATAGCCTACCAGTTATGGCAATATAATTTAGCAAAACAATGTGATGCAGTTATGGCGATTTTAGTGAAATGTGAAAAAAAAAAATTCGGGCCTGTATACTGCACTTTTCTTCGACCGAAAAAAAATTCAGGGAATTTCATTATGAAGTTTTTGAACGCCACTCTGATACAAATCTAGGACGAGGGAGTGTCCAATTAAAAAAAAAAAAATCCAAATTTTGACGCCCCCTATACTCTTAGTAGGTTTCGAATTCCTAATCCTAAAAAATTCTTGCATTGTATTCCAATGCAAGAGAAGATAACGATTTGTGGTTCTATTCTAGGCCACCTAGTTTAACATCGCCAAAATCTACGATTTGCAAATTCATTTTCATACAAGGAGCTCGCAACTAATGTTTTCACCAAAGCAAAACCTCAAAACAACCAAAAGGGGTGATATATCAGAAAAACCCGTAAGGGTAAAGGGACTCGTCAAGTTTTTGCCATGTAAAGTAGTGATATCAGAGCCAAAATGACTACCACCAAGTTTTCTGTCCCAACCTCGAATCAACACACACTTGGTGATTGTCAGTGAAGATTGAGTAATCATGGTTAGGACCACAAATTTGGTGGCAGCCATTTTGGCTCTGATACCACTACTTTATACGGCAAAAACTTGATGGGTCCCTTTTGCCTTGTGGGGTTTTTGTGTGATCTTTTTTTCCAAAGCAATGCTGGCCTGCAATAAGTTCCTGGCAAAACATGCGTTGAGGTTTCAGGCGATTCTACCTCAGTCGGCATTGGCTTTAGAAACAGCCTCGTTCCTGACTTCGCGGTCATTTAAACATCACTGCTTGTGAACTGACACGTTCTTGGAGCGATATTTTTCACACATATTTATTGATAAAACCTACACAGCATAATTTTTAACATACGCTTTCCCAAGGCTTACCTGATTAGTTGCAACTGGTCTTCTGTACACTTCGGCTACTTTTGGGACACTTCCGTTTCATACTGAAAGTTTTTTTTTCTTATTCGTTTTGACTAAATTTTGGGCGCTGAATGTAATGGTGAAAACCGTTTGTCTTTATCTGGTACCATTCCATAGTTAGTAAACTCACTTGTCACCCACTTCTGGTCACTTGCGGACCACTTCTGCTTCATACTTCCGGTTTATTTTTTCCTTTCTTTTTAATTTTTGGACGCTGAGTCTAGTGGTGAAAACCGTTTGTTTCGGTCTGGTACCTTTCCATAGATGAGGAGAACCTTTCCATAGATCTCCTTTATTTTTTTTTTTTAAATGCCAGCAGCTAGTCAGGTTAAGAATTGGAGCCTCCGGTTTTTTTTTATCTGTTAATGCGCTAGGGCCCGTTGTTAGCGTGGACTCTTAAGAGTAGCATACATTTTGAATTCTTTTGCAGTCCCAAGTCAAACAGTAATGGGTTTGATTGAAATTGCACCTTCCTTTACATCATAAAAAATTCGATATTTTTGATTGTCGTACAAACTTGTAAACTAAGTGTTTAGGCATGAAATACATAGAATGCCTACGTTGCCTAGACACTCAATGTGTTATACCTAGACATGTGTTCCAGTCAACACGCCTAGAACACAAATCCTGTTTTGTTTTAACAAAGTGGGTTCGATAAAACTTATCGAGTTGCAGTTTGTACTTGGGTTTTATCGGTATCTAGTTATCTTTTGTGGTTACGCGTGCAGTTGCACCCATCCAGTGATTGAAAGCTGTTTAGTCCGACTAACACTAGTTAGCATCATCTGCGCACTGCTCACTAGTAAGCGACACTGAAATCAATCTATCAACCGAAACATCCCGTCTAGTGGATAAAACTTTTCTAGGTAGTTGATTAGTTGCGCCAGGATTTTTCCTAGCAAATAAAGCTAACTACCAAACGAAGACCACAATGCAGCCAACACGGCGAAGTGCTGAAAGTAAGTAAGTAAGCAGCAATAATGATTGAAAAAGAAAAATTTGCTGAATTGTGATCCACCGTTCCTGGAATTGTGATCCACAAATGGTGGAAATGCGTCGTACGCTGGTAATTAAATTGTGTAGGCCTAGGCTAGAAAATGGCGCGAATCAGGAGCTTATGAATGCATATATGTCCATATGACGTGGGAGTGTCAATGCTGTAACTACCACTTCATATTCCATCCCTGATCACGGGGTCTTCTGGGAGAAAAGATGTGGGTTTCGTTTCCTGGTTCCAAGCCATTTGATACTATTTTGCTAAAGCAACACTAAAAGGTGATGCGCCAGGATATGAGACTCGTCCGGCTGCCCCAGTTGGCCTTGGCTTGGCTGATGCATCAAGTTCGTTCAATGCTGCTGCAACATGCCTGGACTAATACTAACACGAGTGACATTTTTTTGCATCTATTTATTAGGTTAAAACATCTACCACATATTTTTACGTGGACGATCCCAGAAAATAGTTACGACCAGTCATTCCACAATTGGCTGTGTGGGTTCGCGACCCTGAACAAGAGATGAAACTGAAGTGATATTATCATGGACACTCCGTCGGTTCCTACGGGCTGTCCTTTATTTCACTCCTACTGGATTTTATTAGGTAAATTTGTAGTTGGTTGTGAAAAAGGTTTTGAAATTGCCTTTAAGTTGGCTTTGAAAACTTGAAAGGTCTTAAAACGGTTTCGTCTAAAGTGTGCAAATCCTAGATTAAAGACGTGGACGTGGAGTCCAAAGAATGACGATACTTGATTAACTTTGTTACCTCATACTACGGATATCATCATGAGTTAGCCACTGGTGAATAAGAACTGTGGATGTTGGGCCATCTAAAGTGGACTAGCCCAGTCACGTTATACGCGCGTCATGGCTGACAGCTGTGGCGCGTGGTTTAGTTGTGTAAGGGCCGTCGTCATTTCCTCTGTCGACATATGGAGCAGGATCCGCTTTCTTTGGTGTTTAGCTGGGTTTCCCGTCTGTGGCCCTACTACTTCCTCGACGGCGTGTCCCCTCTACGCGAAACTCCAATTAATTTGAAAGTTGTGTAACAATCAACCATACAAATGATTCGGCTAACTTAATCGACACGCCGTTAGCAACGATTTCCTGCATGACAAGCTTT
The DNA here is from genome assembly GCA_023313725.1 of Lithobius niger. Lineage (NCBI taxonomy): Eukaryota > Metazoa > Arthropoda > Chilopoda > Lithobiomorpha > Lithobiidae > Lithobius > Lithobius niger. Next base: position 17,268 of record JAHWFP010087065.1, read on the forward strand.
TAGCAGTTAGAGGTTAGACATGGCCTCAGCTCTACAACTGACACGGCCGTGGCTCTCTCCTTGTTTCGCTTGTGTCCTGGCATTGGTTCTAGCCACTTCCCATGTTTGTCACCCTGATATTTCCTCAACCCCCATGTCCGCTGCCGGATTATTCTTTGCTAAACCTTGTCCTTACACTCGTGATACTCTAGGCAACGTTAAGGTTTCGATAATCCTTGTGGTTGCTGCGCGATGTGCGGTATAAGTTTGCAGTGGCATGTGATCATAGCGGACCTCCGCTCCAAAAATTGACTTTTCCCTTGTTCTGTAACTGTCGTGGACTTTGGTCTCAATGCACTGGCGTTAGAGTAATACTGTAGAATCATTCAAAGGGCTTATTGGGAGAAAAACTCCGTGCTGTGCACGGAATAAACAGTTTTTTTTTCTGGTCTGCTTGTTCACGACTAACACTCGCATGTATGTATTGTAGTTCCAGCGACTAAGCAAGCCAATTGAATTCTGCATAGGATACACCAGAATAGTCCCGGAATGCAACAGACTATCCAACAAGCACAAAGCCGGATTCGTTTCAAGTTTACAGAATATCTTCGAGCTGCCACGTTTTAAGCTGGATCTGTAGCAAAAGGACTTACGACCGGTACCGTTAATAAAGCCTTGTTTTTGTACTTCGTATTGAGTGTCAAGAATGTGTATCTCTTTGGAAGGGAAGGTTGAGTAAAGGAAGGATTCGGTGTATCTAAGTGGAAAGTAAGAGTAGTGATAACTAGTCGCTGCTTGGTGTTTTTGAAGTGCCTCTGGGGTCACCAGCGAGACAGGGTTTGGTGCCAGGGCGCCCATTTTCTGGGGCCGTCCATCTAGCATCGTTCCCCGGGCGCATGCCGATTTAAGGTTAAGGAGTGTGACAATGGTAGATGCCATCAGGCTCTAAGATAGAGCCCACTACTGGCTGGACGTGGAAGTTAAACATTCTTTCATTTATTGCGGAAAACAGACGTTGATTCATTTCTACATACACAATAGTCAACATAATATGGCCAACAGCTCAAATGTCGTCTGTTTAAGTTAACATAAGTCTTGATTAGTTTTAGCCTCGAACATGATGAACCGTACACGATGTTTTGCTTTAAGAAGCATCAAAGTTAAATAAAATTAGCTGTCGTTGAGTAACTTTACAAATCCTGAAATGATTTCAAGAACAAATCTCTGCAGTATTTTAGAAGGTTGCACATTTATACGTAGCTGCTCCTTCACTTGTCTCCAGGGAGGCGGATCCGGTCCGTACAAGATACGTAGGTGAAATGACTAACTTTTAAATAAAAGCAGACCCAAAAGTTGTTAAAATCAACTATACATAACCAATTAGGCTACTTAATAGTAGTCCTAACCGTGACTTTCCAGAGCATCCTCCTACAAGAGCTGGCCCTCGATCATCACTGTGATCCGGCAATCACACGTAGCTTCCAGCTACAATGGCAGTGGTAGAAGACAAGTTGCGAGATCGCTCGCTTATTTTTTTTTTTTTACAGATCAGTGGCATGCAGCGTACCTGCTCTTCTGAGCGCTGACTGTGTCAATGTTTACGCGCTCAATCAGTGCTCAGTGAGCACTATCCAAAGTGATTTCCCATTTGTGGAGAAGAGGCACCTTGGATCTGGAACCGGTTATCCGGTTTCGGTGACTCGAGAAATTGAACCAGTTTGATGCACTAGATGGCCGCAATCTCCACAACATTGCTCTTTGAATCAGTATTACCATTTTTCGTAAACACAATCAAATTAAACAAGCAATGAGTTCATCATGGTGTAGGCTTTCTCAGCGTAAAGAATGTGTTCAATTTACATTTACCATCAATCAATTTACAATTACCTAAGTAATTCATGGAGAAATTGGGAAAATAAACATTGGTAATTTGTTCAACATTGCCTTAATTTCGTTCAGAGATACAAATGAGATGCACAAAATAATGCTAAACAATAATAAATAGATGGAAGTAATCCTGAAAGAATTAGTACAGTTATACTTTCTGCGTCAACAAATTAACAAAGATATCGAGAGTGTCTTAATTACTAAACTTACTCTGTTGGGACCCGGGCTTCATAGCCGTCCGCCATCTCTGATTTCTCCGACGATGTTCAGCATGGTTAAGCTTGCAGTGGAATAAATATTGGAGTTTTTATTGCACTAAATTGCTGTTTGGGCTGGGAATAATTCCAGTTGATCAACCAATAAAATAAAACCAATTCACGAACAACAATGGTTTTGTACTTTTGCACAATTCTTCCATTAGAAAAACAACAGTCCACAAGATGTGGCTACCCACAAGTTAATGAAGTGCGATCTCCATCCAGGGGCTTATTGCCCATGTTGTGGCCCCGAAGATCTTTGAAGATGTGGCCCCCTCACCCTGACGTGGGCCCTTCACTTATAAACCATCCTAACATCAGGTCCCTTCACCCTGATAAGGGATATGGGACTAACTCACTGTGACATGGTGCCCCTTCACCCTAATACGAGACCCACGTGGCAGGGCCATTGGCCCAAACCAAGATTTTGTGAATGCGACAAACAAAAAACTATAGATGCAATAATGTGCAGTTTTCTACGATGCCAAGTGGAACAGTAAACTATACAGAGTGTAAAAGAAAAAGAAATCCTTTCTTAGTATTAAAATTGCTACAAAGCAGTAGTGCTACAGTCGTCAAGTGAGAAAAGTAGAGAAAAAAGTTTGTGCCCCGGACTTCTGTGAGGCCCTGAGGCAACTGCCTGTACTGCTTCGTGGGTAATAAGCCACTGTCTCCATCACATGACTAAACCACGCGCAACGGCTGTTCGCCGTGACGCGCGTATTACGTGACTGGGCTAGTCCACTCAGATGGCCAAAGATCCGCTTAACTCGTTCGTCAGTGGCTAAGTCTTGATGACATCACGTGTTGTAGGTTATTTAAAAGTTTTAAAATCGTTTGTAGCTAACACAGGTATAGGCACTTTGTCTCGTGTTATATTTTTTCTTTAATCAATAGAAGGACTTTCATGCCTGTTTAATGGAAGGACCACTCGATATTCATTGTAGCTCCTCCAGTTCACATACCTTTTACAGACAGTAACAAAACCAACTTCGTCCAATTTCAGCAAGTTAACCGCTGCACACGTGTTGTAAGTTTCCTTCATTATATTTAACTAATCGTCGTGTTATTCTGTCTGGCAGTAAACAACCAACTACCTGCTGTGAGCAGTGCAAAACTCAGGGTTCCACCCTCAACAAACAACTAATTTCCACATCGTTGTCCAGTCCGGTTCGTTTCGCCACTGCCGCCGTGCCACGAACTAGCCATCATTTTTTTTACGACGCCCAAACGCTTGCGTTAGCGTCGACATTAAAACCGAATAGACCTCAAGCTGTGTAGCAAGTTGTTGGTGGGCTGGCTCGAATAACAGACGGCCATCGCGTGTGTATTAAGACAAGTTTATGATAGGGAAAACCGGCAACACGGAACGGCAGCTGTAGGGAATAGTTCGTTGAAAATACGCAAAATGACGCTAACGCGTTAATGGCGGCGCTGGCGACATGGGAACTCTTTGACGAGTCATCCCCATGTGATACGGCGCGTCGGGCTTTTAGCATCGAAAGCTTTTAGTGAATGATGACTTCCAAGGCCTTTTTAGCGAGATTGCCTTTTCCGAAACAGACGGGGGGGGGGCGGGGGGGGGGGGGGGGCCAGAGTTGGATGGTATTGTAAATTAGGAGTGGTCCCTTTTGTATTGACCTGCTGTAATGTGAGCGTAAAATCCTAAGTGTTTTTTAATGCGATGAGTTAGTCTTGGCAGTAGGAATTTTCCTGCTGCCTTTTTGGTTTATTCGTAACTCTGTAAAGATACATCCCGCCTGCCTTATAACAACCACGCGCACATCGCCATCTACGCACGTTGCCATCGCTAAGGTCAACTGTGATAGTAGCTCCGTTGCTCGCAACAAGGAACGCAGCTACTGTCTCAGTTGGCCTTGCGCCTAGACGAACTAGCATGAACGTATTAAAGGGCAATTACATCCATTTTGACATCATGTTTGACTTTTGAATGAATGAATAGTTTATTCAGGGCCTGGGCCCGAAGCCATGCACCCTACAACAAAAGCTAGTCAACGCTACAACCATCAACCAACACATGACATCCTATGATCACCTAGACAATAACTAAACGCAAAAATTGCTGTAAGAATACGTTACGTACGCACGATAAAACAATTTAATTACTGCATCACCAAAACACGACACGGAGATCGCCATTGTTTGCTGGAACGCGCAGAAATTAATGCCGACAGACGGAGCTCTTCGATTTCGACTCGCAGCCGACTGAGATAGATGTGTTGACTGTGAGGAGCTCAAGCGTCTCAAACAATAGTGGCCAGCTAAGGCCGTCAGACGCTTGAGCTCCTCACAGTCAACACAGCGCTGTTCACCGTGACGACATAATTTCTTATATGGTAAAGCGTTATCGGTTATCAGCACATGTCGAATATTTGCACAGCATGCGGGGAGACCAATCTCACTTAAAAAGGCTGCATTTCAATCAACATGACGTCCCTTCATACGAGTATTCGAGCGAATAAACCAACGGTCGGAAAGAAGGGCAAAGTTCTTCGTAGTCAAGCCAGGGATCTCGTATGGAATGTCTTCAGATTCTTTGAACAACAAGGCCAGCTGACATAGTAGCTGCGTTCCTGATGCCACTCCAGGAACGCATCTCCTATCTCAGCTGGCCTTGATCAGAACCAACTGTTCGAGAGATCGTACGTAAAGTTATGAAGCTACGAAGTCAACGAATCGGCTAACAGTGGATCATACTTGTTATTCCAAAATTTAAAAAACGAAGAAGAAATTTCAATGCGAAGCTTCTCGAGGAGTCGAGAATGCTCAGTGGAATGAACTACGAGTGGGTCTTGTAAGTAAAGGGAGGCAAGGAGGCGCGCATTGTATAATGACAAGGTGCACAATTAACGTAACTGATCGATAAACACAGACAGGCTTATACCGCACACTGATTGGCTGATGGCTGTCATGTGTGTATGTCGTCATGGTGAACAGCCCTGGTCCGTGGTATAATTTCTGCGCGTTCCTAAAGGTTTACGTCCCTGGTTCCAGCAAAACAATGGCGATCTCCATGTCGAGTTTGGCGATGCAGTAATTAAATTGTTATATCGGATGTACGTAACGTATTTTTACCGCAATTCTTGCGTTTAGTTATTGTCTTAAGTTATCCAAAAGTCAAACATGCCTGTCAAAATGAATGTAATTGCCATTTAATTGTTTCATAACAAACCGGAATGATTTTCGTATTTTTAAATCGCACTTCATCATTTTGTAGGTTAGTATCTTATATTTTTTTCTTCGACGATCTATTGGCATAAATAATTTTAGTTTTTACCTCATTAGTCTTTTAGATTTTTGATCTCGTTGTACTTATTAGCAAATGATTAAAAATTAGTACTGCACACACGCACGCGTGCAAACACAGTTGAAACGTCAAGGTTATTGCAAGCGCGTAAAGGATCATTTATTCGCAGGATGCTAATAAATATAGTTCCCAATATTCAACAGAAAATCTCGTAGACGCCACATTTTAAAACTGATTTTTAGCAAGGGCTTGATTAACGGTAAGTAAATAGAACTTTGGGGCCGTACTTGATGTGGCGGATCGATAAAAATGGCGCTGGGAGGAATGTACCTTTAACTCCGGAGCATTCAGGAATCTTTTTTTTAAGCCCCATTTGTTACAGGGCGTCAGTCTTCGGATTCAAGCCAGCGTTCTCTTGGTTTGAAGACGATAACGCTAACCATTCAGCTGTGCCAGCTCGCCTCGAACACTCAATTTTGAGTGTCATGCTCCAAAGCTCCCTCGTAAAAAAAATTCTTTCAAATTTGAATAAAATTATTAACACGCTATCGTGTCTCACCACACACGAAATCTAATTTCAGTCGAGTATTCGACCTTGCTCACTTCGCATGCTTGGCCAATAAGTCTTCATTTTACTCGTCGTGTGGAATAAAATAGTCTATTGAATATTAACCGGTTTCGCCATTGCTTCATTCGCTGCATGCATGGAAGGTTAATTTAATAAGTGCTCGTCTTTCCTGCTAACTGTGAATAGCTACCTTATTCACGCAGACGTAACCTTAGCTCGTGCCTGCTACTCGCAGCCAAGCTTCACAACACTGACAACATTTTTCCGTTGGACTTGCTGTATTAATTATGCTGCCGCGTGAGTCACGGTGAGCAGAGAAATCTGACGTCCCGATCTCACTTACTGCTTATTATCGTAAGCAATTCCAACACAGATTGCTCATTCACACAACATGGCTTTAAGAAGGCAAGATGGCTGATTACACATCCGGTGTGGTGAGCAGACTGTGGGGGGTGGGGGCGGGGGGGGGGGTGAACGCTCATCAGAAAGCAGTCCGACTTAATAACATGAATGACACACAAAGGATGTGGTGATTTGGTCACAGAGATCTCTACGGCCAATGCTAGGTTGATGGCGCGAGATTTGAAACCTTCTTGACTGTATTGATCTTGGGTTTAAGGTTTTCGTATACCGAGTTGTGGGTTTTTACAAATTTTCTGGTGTTGATAAGGGCTTAACAAAGGTTTGCTTGACGCAGGAAAAATGAAAAATGCTCGGATCACGGCCCAAATCGGCATGCGCCCGGGGGACGATGCTAGTCGGACGGCCCCCAGAAGATGGGCGCCCTGGCACCAACCCTGTCTCGCTGGTGATCCCAGAGGCACTTTTCGTAGCATTACCGAAGGTACGGAAAATCTGTCAAAAAAGATTTATTCAGGTTTTTGTCTCATTTTCTGGCATTGATGACGGCTTACAAAGGTTTGTAAAGGATTCATTCAGATTTTCACACATTTTCTGGCATTGATAAGGCTTATAAAGGTTTATAGATGATTTATTCAGCTTTTCACAATTTTCTGGCATATATGACGGCTTAACGAAGGTCTGTAAAGGGTTTATTCAGATTTGCTATAATTTTATGGCATTCGCAAGATTTATAGATGATTTATTCAGCTTTTCACAATTTTCTGGCATATATGACGGCTTAACATTTACGATTTGTAAAGGGAATTCAGCTGTACACATTTTCTGCATTGAAAATAGCTTATGAAGGTGTACAGATGATTTATTCAGTTTCCACATTTTACTAGCATATATGACGGCTTAACAAACGTTTTTAAAGGATTTATTCATATTTCCACAAATTTACTAGAAGTTGATCATACCTGTCATCAGGACTGTTTGTACTAAACAATTTAGTTATAGCATTGCACAGATTTGTTAGTGTTGAGTATATCGTTTTGTGGGCAAGTTCGGCCATTCAAAACAAAATTTGGACCAGGCCGAAATGGTTAAGACGTGCGTGGGAGCATGTTCAGTTTTCCTGAACGAAAAGACGTCAACACCGTTCTTCGGTTGTTAAGGAATTGCAGTTGATCGTATCTACGTAGAGTTTCCAGATATCTACAAATTTCTGGCGCTGATTAGGACTTAAAAACCACTTGGCAACTTGTGTTGTGACTATATATACTCAGAGAATGGACGAGGAATTTGTAAGGGTTTACGGGTTTTGAGAATAGTGGGCGAAATGTGACCGATACGGAATTTAATAACGATAGCCCCCGGTAAATTCGATTAAGGCTTCGCTAAACTTTTCCGGCCGTTACAAAACGGGCGCCAATAAGTACTGCATTGGCGGCCATATTGAAAGGGAATACAGTTGACGCTCGTGCTTATCGTCCAACAACTAACTGTTGCTTTGGTGGCCTTCAGCGCGAAAACCCAATGAAGAAAACCCATTATGATCCGATAAGAAGGGGGAAGGGGTTTGGGGGTGAAGTAACAAAGACGGGCGCCATTTGGTGATCGAATCTTCGGTAACCGTGGATACATCGGCTCACGCGACCGGCTGCTATGGAAAAACGACAAAACCATAACACCCACGCGAGAAAGACTACTCAGCACTACTTGAAACCAGGGGTGTATCGGTTGCCCAGGGAGCACTTTAAGAATTCACGCTATAGAGCAGTGACACGACGTAGTATTATTGTGTATAACTCTATGCTGAAGCCTTAATGGGTTATCTACAAGGGGCACTTCAGAGAGAAACGGAAGGGCGTCATACTGAAGCCGATGCTATGAAGAGTGATTTCTTAGACCTGAAACGCGCGATTTTTGTTGTTGGAGAAAACAATGTTATTTTAAGCCTAAGAAATCGGCTCTTCCGTTGTTTTTCCCTCCATTTTTATGTAGTGCACTTGTAGTTATGCCCTCCAAAACCCATACTGGTGCCAATATGGCGGCAAATGTCACTACTCTATAGCTTGTTCCACATTATGTTTGCAAGAAACTGATTGGATGACGCCTAGTTTCCTTGCACTTTGAGTGCAAAAACATGTATATATCACACTTGTAGACTACACACAGTTACTGTAGAGTCTCTAGGAGTGAGATATTTACGCGTTTTACGCGTGTAGTTAAGGAAACGTGACGTCATAAGTCTCAAGTTTCCTGCAAACATAACGTGGAACAAGCTATAGTGTTGGGTGGTAAACCGGTTCTCACGGTATACCGCGGTACCAAAATAACAACGGTATCAAATGCCGTGCACTGTTAAAATTCCGATATTGTTTTAATGTGAAAAAAAAAAGCGCTATAAGCCCGTTTCGCCGAATATTTTGTTTTCCAAATTACATGTCACGCTCGCTGCGGCGCATCTTGAACTTCTTCTCCAGTGTTACATTTTTAAACAATCTTTTGATTCGGCGAAACAGGAAAAAACTTTCGGCGATACGTGATTCGGCGAAACGGGAAAAAACTTTCGGCGATACGTGATTCGGCAAAACGGAATTCGGCGAAACGGGAAGACACCTTTTGGGGGAGCAGTTGCTACACAGACAACAAAACGCCAACGCCCGCGCGAGGAAAATCTATAAGAAAACCGGAAGCTGACAACGTCCATAGGAACGTGGAAGCAGCCACGCTGTAACTATAGCTCCATACGCCATCCCATGTCGTCATCTGGGCAGGGACGTAAAAGGTTTGGGTTAGGGGACCAGCGACTAGCTGCGGTTGCAGAGCCAGCTCACGGCACAAGGACAAGCCACCAATGATGCGTTTGACGTCATATGTAAATCATGACACCGTATGATTTACGGGGAGTAAATCATTGGTAAATCAATAAATCAGTAAATCACTGTAAATCAGTAAATTACTGATAAATCAGTAAATCTAGGGTAAATCGTGTAAATCAGTAAACCAGGAAATCATTATAAATCAATAAATCAGAAGAAAATCAATAAATCACTGGTAAATCAGTAAATAAAGAGTATATCACTGTAAATCAGGAAATCAATAAATCAGAAGCAAATCAGTAAATCAAGGATAAATCAAGAGTAAATCATTGTAAATCGTGTAAATCATCCTAAATCAGGAAATCATTGTAAATCAGTAAATCAATGTAAATCAGTAAATCAAAGGTAAATCAGTAAATCAGGGTAAATCAATAAATCAAAGTATGCCAGTAAATCAGTAAATCAAGCACACTAGTCAAGCCTTTGTCGGACCCCTCGCATCCAGTTCTCTCAGGGGCTTCCCCTACCTTCCCAACTGCTGAAATGAGAATCGCGCCTAATACAGTGGAAGTATTGCGAAGTTGCAATCCAGTTTAAATTTATACAGACGATTGCGAGGTTCAGCACAGGCACCCTGCGTTTTATTACAGCTTTTTTTAGTATATTATAGTATTCGAATCATGTGGCATGCTGTTGTTAGTTAATAAATCGCTTGAACGTTGTGCGTTACTTGTCTGCGTAAAACGAAGCGAGGATTTCAATATGGCGGGCGCAAGCAACCGTCTTCTTTGCGCATGCACAGATGTTCTTTGCCGCTTGGCATATTGGGATAGGCTACATCACGGCACTGACCTAGAAATGACTGGAAGGAAGGGGCGAGCTTGTAGTTGCTGGTCCCCAAAGCATTAAAATAACAGTTAAAAGCTTCAGTGTGCGCCACATGTCCAATGAGGGGAAGGGGAAAAAGGGCAAGGGAGGAAGAATGGGGTGCGACTGCCTTGCCATCAAGGTTAGACCTGCCAGGGATGATTAAGTCCCCGACGGCATCGCCAGTCGCATAGAATAGTAAGGTAAGGAGGGGGATAGGAATGTACATTACAATAAAATAAAAATGTAAACATGAAGTAAAAATTTGAGTACAAAAATAAAATTCAAACATCTGAAATACCCAATATAGGCACACAAAAACAGTTAAAACGATGGTAGCAATTACATAATTCATCGGCTGTGAAAACCTGAGTCACTATTAGACTAAAGTATAAAAAAAATAAAACATCATCATTATGACAAAATAATTACCCTTCTTACCTTGGCATTGGAGCCAGATTGACCACTTATTTCTAATCATTTCCTATCGAGCAGTTACTTAGTTTGGAAGCCATCTGCCACATGCTTTTTCAAGTAGTTCGAGAAGAGAGCAAAATGGTATGATGCTCAGGTTTAACGAGTTTTAGAACGCTTTTCACCTTTGTGTGTGTGTGAACTAATTGCCTTCTCCGAACAGGCACCGACCTGACACACTGTCTTCTTCGGCAGTGGCGTAATTGGAGGGGGGGGGGGGGGGGGCCAAGGGG
>JAHWFP010087065.1:28070-61268 GCA_023313725.1 Lithobius niger
CCCCCCCCCCCCCTCTGTGAGATTTTGAAAGCTTATTCGGCAAATTGGCCAAGTCACTTTTTCCATAGCTGAAAAATTATTTACCGTCAGATGGCTGCATTTTGAGGGCAAAGACGCAACTTTCATCTTAGCTAATTTATACTTCTAGCTTACTGTTTCTCCTTTAAATCACTAAAATAACCAGGTAACAAATGGAGAAATGCGAAAATCAGTAAAGATAAACAGTAAGAATTACTAACTCCATAATTTGCTTAAAATTCCCAATATTTTTAACAAAGTATCGGTGTTTTAAAAAAATAAGTATCTCGAATGAAAAACTGAAGGATTTACATTACAAAATGTTTTGATGCGTATAATGCAGTCAGCAAAGCTGGTTTTATAAAAAATGTTTCCAACGGCACTTTACAACGCCAGAAAATGCCGGAAAATAGCAAAAATGCATCAGCTTCCGGGACTTTTATTCGGTTCTCCGTCTACACCATTCGGCTAAATGCCTAGTGTTACCCATGGAGGTGATGCCCCCTCAGTCAAAACCCCACATTAGGCCCCTCAGGACAAAACCCTAGTTACGCCATGACTGTTCTTTGGTTAGTCAATGCTGAGCTGATGCTTCCAAGTTCTGGTGTTGTAGATATTGCTAAATAGAGACGGCGATCCTCACCCTAGACTGCTGACCAATAAAAAATCAGGAAACTGGCGATTAGTATAGCTCTGGGGGAAAAAGCAAGTTAAAATAATGGGGAGGGCGTGGCATGTAGGTTTATTACGCGTTTAACCATGGTAGTATATAGCGAAGTGTGTGCTTGGGTTCGCCGCAACTTAAAAACCAACGTGATACCACACGTTATCAAGTGACGAGCTGTGCGAAAGTAGTGGGCAAGGAATAATCATACAAAAACACGAAAAGTGCGATATAAAGTTCTTTCACATTAGGCCACCAAACATTAATTAAGTGGTTCTCGGTAGTGGTGCTTAAAAAAAATTGACGCTAGTGGGCCATGTTTTTTGGCGTTTTATTCGTGATTTATCAGATGCGGGCGATGGTTTTTTTTTTTTTTTTTTTTACCAAACGAAACGAAATTAGTAGCTTACAGTTTGTTGTGGAGTACAATATGTATGTTTTAATTCCAGGATCGGCGTGCAAAAGTTGCACGTTTGGTAAAAGTCATTCTTTAGATCCGAGTTTTTAGTTGTGACATACCTCTGTCCAGGAAATGTTTGATGAAAGTGGTGATGCGTGATGGGAATTTTCCCATGCGTGCGTTCCTGGGAACCACTTAATTAATTTTAGCAGCCTTACGTCCCCCCCCCCCCCCCTTTTTTTTTTTTTTGCAAGGGAAACAATGGAAATCCTGGATAATTGCTAAAAAAAAAAATAATAATAATAAATAAAAAACAAGAAGAATTAAAAAAATATCAACGTCATTTTCAGATGCTAAGGTTTATGTCTTGATGGAAAGGAACAATTTTCGTAGAAATTTCCTATTGGACTATTCACTAGCCACAATTGACATAAACATGAGCATGTTTTCTGAACCCTTTCCTTCCCAAATTCAAATGTCAGGTGTTCTTTTCTACCAGGCTTGCCATTCTCTTATCATTATTGTAGAGCTTGCCAACGTCATATTATTATTATTAGAAAATGTATCCGTGCTGTAGGGAAGGGTCGGTTTCATTTTGTTGACTTCGGTTCCGGTTCCGGTTTTCGTGTCCACATAACCACGGTTTCGGTTTCGGTTTTTGCTATCTTCTATCTCCACCAGATATTTGTGGTTTTTTTTTCTTGTAACAGTAGTTTTACTATCTTCTAACTCGTTGCTGCTTTCACTTTCAGCAGCGTCATAGACCTTGGATATAGCAGTGGCACCATTTTCCTCTACTATTTTTTTTTTAATGACTAGGAGCTTGCGCCGTAGAAAATGACAATTATTAAAAAAATGTAAAACAGCAAATCAATCTTTGAATTTTTCGGACATCGTTCAAAAATACCGCCACAAAATCCGAATCGGTTTCGGTTTTCGATAAAAACCGAAAATTCTGTTTCTGTTACCGACCCGTCCCTACTGTGCTGATGAACGAAAATCTAGGCTATATTTTACGTATCTTGTTGTTAATGCAATATTTAGATAAACCAGGGACCTGTCGCGGCTTCGCTTGTGAACAAATGCATTCACAATGCACAATTTAACAACACGCAGAAATTTGAAGCATGCGTCCAGCCAGCCACCGTCATTAACGTTTTAAAGTTATATAATAATAATAAGCTTTATTGTAGCACGTGAAAGTACATGTGATCAACGAAATCCGGGGATAAAAATTGATGTGCCACAACGGGGCGGGGTTTAGGCGCTGGGCCCATTCTTACATCTAACCGGAAACATATAATTACAATGTCGGCAGACAATAGCAAAAACTAAAGTAAACAAGAAGATTGGGTAAGGGGGGGGGGGGGGGAGAAAAGGTGAAAAAGAAAGAGAAGGGAAGGAAAAGAGTGGAATAGGGATGGTGACCAAGTTATGAGTTGAACAAGTGACGGAATAATTGAGCTTTGAAAGTTCCAACAGTAGGATAAGTTTTAATGACTTCGGGCAAATCATTCCATAACTCCATAACTCCGTGCTCTGAACCAGAAACGATGTTTGGTATTTAGTAGTGCGACAGCGAGGGGGAGTGAAGGGGCGGTCATGACTAAATCTTGTTGGATAACTGTGATCCGCCAGTGCAGAATTGAATGAGGTAAACAAATAAAATGGTTCTTTGTAATGCAGAGACTTGTACACAATTGTGAGAGAATGCAAAGAACGCCTCTGAGCCATAGGGAGCCACTTGATAGTTTTAAGATAGTCTCTTACACCGTCGAACTTCTTTAGATTAAAAATGAAACGTATACACGCATTTTGGATCCACTGAGTCTGATTGAGGGAGGGGGGGGGGAGATGAGGCTTAATGGCACGTCGACAGCTTGGTCATTAGCGCCAACCTCAGTCACAGTGCAGTGGTCCGGGTTGCCACTGCACCACACATTACAGAGATATTATTCAAACCCCTAATCTAAATCTTGTCATACATCTGTACCTCCTGCAAAAATTGAAAAACACCGGACAGGAGGACAGACTTATCGCCCAATTGACGCACAATGTCATGCGGAAGATGGAAACAACGACGAAAACCATCAAGATTGAGGGAGGATTTGGTGGCGTTAAAATAAACTGTATCACAGTAATCCAACAATGGAATAACTAAGGCAGAGGAAAGTTTAACTTTGGTCCTAATGCTCAGAAAATGTTTAAACTTTAGAAAGAAATCTAATCCTTTGCACGACAGCACGACATTGTGTATGATTATGTGACTCCCAAGTTAAGGGGAGGGAGGTTGAGGCGTAATGGCGTGTCGGCAGCTTGGTCATTAGCGTCAACCTCAGTCACAGTGCAGTGGTCCGGGTTGCCACTGCACCACACATTAGAGCTATTATTCAAACCCAAAGTTAGGCACTGATCGAAGATAAAACCAAGGTTTCAATTAGAACTGCAAGTTTTAAGCGTATAGTATTATTAACAAAAATAGTATTATAATGACTGAGATCGTAAATAGGATAGTAATTGGATATTAATTCTTGCCATCACATGTTCGCTGTTGACGCCCAGTTAGGTAAGGTATTCTCCCCACTTGATAATGGCAACTCTTGTGCCGAACTTAATCGTGATCTTTCTAATGTCCATAATTGGTCTACGGCTTTATGGAATGCCACTTAATACTAAAATATCCTATAGATAGATGAAGCTCCTAACCCTATAATCGTAGCCTGCCAAACTTAATAACGTCCTCATCCCCTCCCCCGCCCTCCGAAAAAAAAAATCCGGTGTTGCTCAGTACTGATTTCTAAAGCGGTAACTTATGTAGGGTGAAAAATATGTAGAGGTCAAAAACGTTTAGCGAGACAATGAGTAAAGGTCTAATATTTTGTCTCCTCACGGTTTCTAAATTGGCACTTCCCATTTGCGTCAAGTTTTCGGGGAAATGAGTCCCGAAAATGTATAATAAATCCCTTGCTGTAAATTTATGTAAACATCAATTTTTTTTTTCATTCATAAATATAAAAAAAAAATTAATTGTGCTCTTGGGTAAAGTTTTGTCTTTTTTTTTTTACGCTGATTGTAAAAGGAATGATTATTGGCAATAAACTGTAAACTTTACTTTAATGAATAATGCTTCGGGTATAAATGCAACTGTTAAATATTAAAAGGTTCTGCCGTTATGGGCGATTAAAATTTAAAGGATAAGCGAAACTCAGTTAAAAATTGAAAACCCGCTCTTTACTTTCTGCTTCGACCGGACAAAAAAAAATGACAAACCTGGCAGGCTAAAGATTTGGACTTTGTTGTACAAATGCATATTTCTTTATTTCCGGTGGAATTACTCATTTTTAAGCGCGTGGAGTACGGGTCAGGGGATGCGCTGATTGAGTGAGCGAAGCAAACGGAAATCGGCGTTTGTTAGGCAGTATGTGCAAAAATATGCAGACAGGATATACGTGTTGGCGACCAACACGTGAAGAGAGCAACCGTCCCAGTGTTGGTGAATCAGAAACCGCAGGTGCCTCCACGAGCTTCCGCTAGTTTCATTGAACAGTGGATTAATGTTTGATTCATGATAACTTATTCATGATGTTTGATTAGTGTTGACCGTTGGGATCCCAAATCCCGAAACCCATTTCCAAATATTATTCATTTACGAACGGAATGTACACACTGTATTTTTCTGCAGAATATGACTGTGTGGGAAAAGAAATTGGAAACGATTCCCGCAGTGGGTGCTGAAGTTAGGGCGCGTTTATGCTACAACTATAGGAACGTAAATTTAATCGCTTACTAGATTTTACTTGATACTAAGGCCCGTATTCTGAACGCTGACTAAAACTCGAACTTTACTTGAAATGACGTCACGTGATCTATTTAGTGCCATTCACCACCAGAACTTTTGGATACATTTGGAAGAAATCGGGTGGTGAATGGTACTAAATACTTGTGACGTCATTTCAAGTCAAGTACGAGTTTTAGTCAGCGTTCAGAATACGGGCCTAAATCTGTTGGCTGATTCTCGCCTCTACCGGAGCATGAGGCTTTAGAGTTATCTATACGTAGTAACCATGGTGACGACGCGGATGCATGACCCCTCCTCGTGGCTCGCGACGCGAAGTACGATGCATGGGCATGACAGCGTCGATTTATTGCAAGAAAACAATTTTTACTCCAGTACACGACGGCATACCGATTTCTGACGGCCAGCATTCGATAGTTTGTTTTCGACTTTAACCCCTAAATGGACGCCATGTTGGAATGTGAATTCTCGCTGCGAACAGCAGATTTATTCCACCTTTTTCTGATCACTGCTCGAAGCTGTTTTTTTGAGCGAGAATAGCAGGTTTTAAAATAGCGTAAATGACAACAACGTTGTAGCAATGTTTAAAAATATACTGTTGCACTTTGTTCTTTATCCGTGTTGTTATTTATAATACGTTTAATTTGTTATGTATTACCGCATTCATTTGGTAGAAGCTGGAAACTAATCGTAAATAAATAACGGTTGACTGGCGAATAGCGTTCGACGTTTGGCGAGTAAAGTGCCCTTATGGGTCTGACGACGGACACTAGCACCGGATTGAGCCAGCGTTTCACTAAAAAAAAAAAAAAATACTGACGTCCGTTTTGACGTTTTAAAAAAATTGCACCGTAAACGAAAACAATTTTGTTTGACCGTGTAAAATGTTCACTAGGTATAAGCATGTTTGAAATTGGCTGGCCTTTGCTGTTTTTTTTTTTTTTGGCCAAAAATAAAAACATAACCTTTCCTCAAAACAGGGGAAAAAAGCACAATTTATTTAAACTGCAGTTATAGTTATTAACAACATGTTAACGACGACGTCTACTGGCGAGCAATGTCACTATAGTGTCCGCGGCCAATCTTGAGTTCTCCGCAGAAAGAACACAAGATAATCGATTGCACGTTTTTTGTAGCAGAGTGCCTTGTTGATATCCATAATGGTTACAAAAACAATGGCGGCCATCGATTAAAGCCACTCCACCCAGGAAGACGTAGCCGATCACAAAATACTTGCAGGACTCAAGATACATCGCGCACGCAATAAAGACGGAAAGCCAAAGGCTCAACAAGAGTTAAATAAATACAGATGCAAACCTATTTACGTTGCCTTTTGGAAATCGAACGCAGCACCTTTGAAACCATAGGCCGAGGTCCTACCGCTGAGCCATACTGACACGGCCAGTACGACTCCATTCGTTTCAGCGTGGCGCGGCAAATAATCGTCACTCCAGTGGCGAATGTATAGTGTCTATTTACATGTATATATGAATAAATGCTACCATTGACGTTTCCTTTTAAGGCCGTGTCAGTATGGCTCAGCGGTAGGACCTCAGCCTCAGCCTTTGGTTTCAAAGGCCCTGGGGTCGATTCCCCGCTCCGGCAGAGTGTACCAAAAGTCCAAAAGGCAACATAAATAGGTTTGCATCTGTATTTATTTAATGTTACTAAAATTGGTTCCACCTTTTTTTTTTTTTAATTGGTTGTAACGAATGTTAATTGTTCGTTTTACATTTTCGATAGTCAACAAGTCCTATTATTGCAATAAATGAGCCCTCACTCATTTATTACGATAACAGGATTTTTTTTTTTTTAACTGGACTTTTTTTAAATTTTATTTGCCGTGTAAGCCGGAAAGGAAGCACTATAGTTAGAACGTGACGAATGGTACGTAGCACTCATGTTCGGCACACTCGGTACATGATGATTAATAATTGTTGACGGATTTTTACTTCCTTCTCGTGTGTAGCTGTAGAAGTCGGAAGTTCGTTCAGGGGGAAAATTATACATTTTAAGCCGAAGGTCAGAGTTGTATAACGCCCACACTGTGGAAGACGAGGAGTCGGAATATTGTTAACACAACAGTCATGTGCAGGTACGTGTCATTAGACGGATAAAATGACGGATAAATTACACGAGTACAGCTATGCGGAGGTAGCTGCGTCAAAATACAGCTGCATAGCTGCACCATCTCAGTGTTCGCAGTTTCTATTGGATTTATTTATTTGTTCTCCGTTTTAAGAAGAAGCCTTATTTTAAGCTATTTTCTATAGAGCAGTGACACGACGTAGTATTATTGTATATAACTCTATGCTGGAGCCTTAATGGGGTAGCTGGAAGGGGCACTGCAGAGAGAAACAGGAGGCCGTCGTACTGAAGCCGATGCTGTGAAGAGTGATTTCTTAGACCTAAAAACGCGCGATTTTTGTTGTTGGAGAAAACAACGTTATTTTAAGCCTAAGAAATCCGCTCTTCCGTTGTTTTCCCTCCATTTTTATGTAGTGCACCTTGTAGTTATGCCCTCCAAAACCCATACTGGTGCCAATATGGTGGCAAATGTCACTGCTCTATTAAAAAAATCCTTAATTTTTTACTGCTTTCTATAACAAAAACCATTATTTTTAGCTGCTCTCGATTTAAAAAAAAAAACCTTCGTATAGTTTTGTTTAAAATAAAAATCCTTAATTTCCAGTTTTGTAATTTTTCAAGTTCTCTCCATATTTTATCCATTTTCATGTTCTTGTACCACGATTTAACCTTTCAATCTTTCCCTGTTTTCATATTTTTTTTAAGTTCTCTCTAGGTTTTATCCTCTTTCCGGTTCTTTCTACTTGGAATCCTTTTCCAACTTTTTTCCACGGGTTATCATATTTTTAAAATTATTTCCACGTTTTATCGTTTTTCAGGCTCCTTCCACTTTTCATCCTTTGTCAAGTTCTTTCCACGTTTCATAATTTTTTTTTAAGCTTCTTCCACGTTTCATCCTTTTTCACTTTTTCGCCATGTTGGGTTCTTTTTTTTTTAACTTCTTTCCCTGTTTTGTCGCACTTTTCATGTTCTTTCCGCTTTTTACGCTTTGTCAGGTTCTTTTCCGCATTTTATCATTTTTTAGGTTCTTTCCATGGTTTATCATTTTTTAGGTTCTTTCCACGATTTATCATTTATTTAACTCTATCCACGATTTATCTTTTTTTAAGCTCTTTCCACGATTTATCATTTTTAAGCTCTTTTCACGATTTTTTCAAGCTCTTTTCACGATTTCTTTTTTTTAAGCTCTTTCCACGATTTATCATTTTTAAGCTCTTTCCACGATTTATTATTTATTAAACTCTTTCCACGATTTATCCGTTTTTCAAGCTCTATCCACGATTTATCATTTTTTTAAGAGCTTTCCACGGTTTATCATATTTTAAAGCTCTTTCCATGGTTTTATCAGTCTCGAATTTTTGTCCACAGCTTGCCCCTTTTTCAAGTTCTTTTAGAGTTTGTCATTTTTCGTCTTAGTTTTTGAAAGCTCTTTCCTTGTTTTGTCGCTTAATTTATGATATAGGCTAATCCCTTCATGGATGTGGCCTAAAGCATCTCTTTTTAATTAAAATTTCCTTCTCCTGAAAGGTTTTTATTTTTAAGCCAAGAAATCCCGCAAAGTCTCGGTTGTGTCACTGCACGATTTCCACTTTCTTCTCCTCTTGACAAGGTCATCATTTTCTGGTCGTCTCTTCCTGAAAACCTTGTAGGTAATCAACCAATTACATAGAATAGATAACCATCGATTGTGACATCACGCTTACGGAACAAACAGGTCAGGGACGGACAAGACAGACAGACAGATAATGACAAAACACGCAAAGCATCTCGGGCGACAGTGACACGAGTGACGTCAACGTGACGTCTCAGTGGCTTGTCTTGGACGGTTGGTGGGGTTTCGCGTCACATCTGAAGAGAATTGACTGGAAAAGTTCATTATGGCTGGCAGAGCGAAGTAACTGTGCGTGACTGAGATGATTATGGAAACTATCTTGATATTTCTGCTCCCCCCCCCCCCAAAAAAAATCAAATTCGCAGTCGATTTTCTCATAAGTGGATGGAAAGAGTGATGGTTTGTCATGACGTGTGAAAAAAAAGGGAGTATAGTAAACTGATGAAACTGAATAATGCCGGTTCGTAAGTTTTAGGAAATTTAGGAAAGGAAAACAGAGGTTTCTTAATATCTCATAAATATTAGGAAGCTGTGGTGCTGTTGATCAGTGTATTTTAGGAAAGGCAAATGGAAAGGTTTCTTAATATCTTATAAATATTCGGAGACTGTGGTGCAGTTATATCTTAGTAACTTTAAGACAGGTAAACGGAAAGGTTTCTTAATATCTTATAAATATTAGGAAGCTGTGGTGCAGTTGATCAGTGTATTTTAGTAATTTAGGAAAGGAAAACAGGTTTCTCAATATCTTATAAATATTAGGAAGCTGTGGTGCTGTTGTGTTGATCACTGTATTTTAGGAAAGGCAAATGGAAAGGATTCTTAATATCTTATAAATATTAGGCGACTGTGGTGCAGTTATATCTTAGTAATTTAGGATAGGTAAACGGAAAGGTTTCTTTTTCTTATAAATATTAGGACGCTGTGGTGCGGTTGATCAGTGTATTTTAGGAAATTTAGGAAAGGAAAATGGAAAGGTTTCTTTATCTTATAAATCTTTGGAGCTATGGTGCTGTTTGATCAGTGTATTTTAGTAATTTAGGAAAGAAAAATGAAAGGTGTCTTAATATTTTAGAAATGTTAGGAAGCTGTGGTGCAGGTGATCAGTGCAATTTAGTAATTGACGAAAGGAAAAAGGAAAGGTTTCTTCATATTTTAGGAAGCTGTGGTGGGTTGATCAACGTATTTTAGGAAATCAGGAAAGGATTCTTCACATCTTATAAATATTACGAAGCTGTGGTGCAGTTGATCATTGTAATGTATTACGTAAAATCAAGCTGTTAATTGTAATAGTAAGGAAAGGAAAACTGAAAAATTTCGCGCACGCTATGTTGGTTCGTTGCCGTAGCAACCTCCTAATTTTTTTTTTTCCGATTCGGATTACGAAATGAAGTCGTAAAAAGCTGGTGAGAATTCGCCTTTACATGTTGTATTAATTCTGTAAATACTGCATCGGGAAAATCGGAATTATTAGGCTGATACTATGGCTAGTTTATCAATACCTGGTGCGGGGCCTCAGTGTTATGATTGGAAAATCAAGATCGGTATTCTGGAACGCACCTTAAGATAATGGTATGTAAGCTTCAGGGCCTCTAAACTAATTAGCGTTGTTCACAGCCAGAAACGCATTTTTGTACGTGAGCGTCAGCGTTAGGAAGGAATCTGGGTTTGAAGAGCGCGATCTATTTGGAAGCAAGGTCGATTGGTCGCGTGCATGTCTTCGCAGTTTGGAAGGCTAGCAAGCTCATTTTCGAAAAACCTTTTTGTACTTGCAAAACGTTTTCGTTCTACGGGGTTTTGTCCTTCTTAACCGCGATCACTCGTAGCCTTTTTTTTTCCCCGTTGTTTTTCTTTTTTTTCCCTTTCGTTTGAGAGGGGAAGAAGCTTTTTGTTAAGCGTAGGAAGACGACACAGTCTTGGCATTGGAGAGTTTCCGTCAAACATTTCTTCGAATAAAGTTGAGCTAAACGTTGCAAAGGGCATCGGACGAATTTCAGCATGAAATCGTTTCTTCCTACGAAGGATTTTTACCTCGTGTTGATAATTAGCTTACGGCCCGTCTTGTGCGAGTTTATTTTATAACACTGAATGACGTGACACTGTTTTGTGGCTTTTTGACTAACTGCAAGTTGAAACCTCGCACAACAACACTAGACACTTCTTCTTTACTGAGAAAATTATAGTGCCTTGGAACAGGCTGCCACTTCGAGTGGTAACTGCACCTTCCCTATCAAGCTTCAAGGCACGCTTTGACAGCATGTGACGAATGGGGTTGTATTTGGGGAGGGGGGTTGCTCAAGCCAGGTTTTGTCTTTTGTATTGTATTGTATTGTATTTTCCCCCTCCCCAGTCCCACCTACGCCACAATCTACTAACATTTTAAAAGGGTTTTTTGGACTTCACTAAATATACAATAGACATTTGAATACAAACTTGCTTATCCAATTATGCCTTCCTCAATCTCCTCTCCCCCCCCCCTCCCCCCACACGCATGTTACCAGTGTGGAAATTTGTGAAAAATGTGAAAAATTAAAAGTTGTGTGAACAATTGTGAGAAACGTGAAAAAAAGTAGTAAGCTCTGGGAAAAATTTGGATTTCACACCAGACAGCCACACACGTTCAAAATCTACCGTATCCCAGTATCTAGGACCACGTTTCCCAACAACCGGGGAGCCATACCTCCCTTGGGAGGCACGAAGCCGGTGCAGGGGAGGCGCGAAGCACTCTCTCACGTACTATAAAAATCAACGGTGAACTTTTTATTTAGCAAAAGAAGTTGAATTGTATGAGGATGGCGAAATTATCACTTTTATATGTGCAGATGTTTTGGCCAAAATTCGACAGGTATTTTTCTACCCATCTGGCAATCGATGCCTTATCGTATGTGGAAAAAAAAATACACAGTATTTCTTTTATTGGGGGTGGAGGGGGGGGCATCATTGCATGCTAGTTCTGGTGGGGAGGAATACTGCAGAGAAGGTTGGGAACCGATGATCTAGGATACCCGACAAAATTACTGTCATCGGACAAAAACCGACAAATCACGTAATTAGTTGTACATTTTCACCTAAAATCATATTAAGGTGAAAATGTACAACAAAAGACCTGATTTGCGGCTTTTGTCTGATGACAGTAATTTTGTCGGGTATCCTAGATACCAGGATACGGTAGATTTTGAACGTATGTGGCTGTCTGGTGTGAAATCCAAATTTTTTACACAGCATACTACTTTTTTTTCACGTTTCTCACAATTTTTCACACAACTTTTAATTTTTCCCATTTTTAGAATTTCGTTTTTGGAATAAACCGTCTGGTCTCGTAAGTTCCACTTGCTTTGTTGCTACCTTCTTGTCCTATTTTTTTTTTTTTTTTTTTTTAATTGAGAAAAATTTGCAGCTGCCATCCAGATGTAGTTATGATGCCAGGCCTGCAGAGTGGGCAGTTGACTTAGTGTAACTAAAAAATTCCATTTTTTTGGTCAGGGATATTCATGTTGTTAGTTAACCTCTCTTTTCACCTTTAAAGAATGTATGGTCACTCTAATTTAGTGCATTCTTCACAAAAATAACTTTTGAAACATTTAAAATGACAGCCCTTCCTCCATTTTCGTACATCCTGCGCGAATTAGCTTTTGAAACATTTAAAAGGGCATATACCCTTTCTTTATTTTCGCGCATCCTGCACGTAAATTGGTTTTGCAACATTTGTATTAGTTTCAGTTGAATGCAGCAAAATCGTCTCGTGCGTGGTAAAAGGCCGGGAAAAAAAAAAAGCGTTTGCAACGTTTACGTACGTTTGAACTGTTGCAAACTGATTCGTACAGGAAAGGCAACGTGGAGGCATGTACCTTTAAATAGGTTTGACTGAATGTAACAAAAACGTTCCTCACGAGAGGAAAAATGAAAGCCTTAGCAACATTTACACACGTTTGAATTAATGTTATACAAAACTGAGCGATACAGGAAAGCAAACCTAGACGGACGTATGTACCTTTAAGTAGTTTTTTCTAATGCTTGCCGGTGTGTTCTGAAAATCGTCTCTGTTCTGTTGATGGAAAAGAGTGTAAGAAGAATGAAGGCGACATTTTAGGCGTCAGTTCCGGCTTGGTGCTTTTATTCGCCAATCAACAGCGCACAAATAAAATTTCTATTCACTACCATAATTCAAATTTTTTAAAAATGGCTCGAATAGATACGCTTGACAGCACATTCGGTTATTTTTCAGTGTCCTACTGCACTGTATGCAGTTTTTTTTTTTTTCCGTGGAAGCATGAATGTGAATCACTCAGGGTTCGCTGTATGGGCAGTATTCGGAAGTCACTTGATATTACCGTAAATTCTCTTTGTAGCCGGGTCCTCAATTGTAGACGGTCTCTAATTGTAGCCGGGTGTTTTTTCGCAACCATGAAGTAGTTGTAGCCGGGTTAAAATGGGTTGATTTTGAAAAAGACTCTTATTTATTAATGGTTACCGCCGTTATTAGGTTTATCATAGAGTAATCATGGTAAAAACATTTACGTGATATTGTTTACCGTCCTTAATGTCAGACGCATGTTCTACATGTATTGATACCGTAAATTTCCTTTCTAAATTGTATTGTAGCCGGGTCTCTTATTGTAGCCTGGTCAAAACGGCTTAATCTTTAACCAGTAGCCCGAGCTACAAATTTAGAGGATTTACCGTAAAGAGTTTGCACATTGACACTGCAAATTTAATTTTAATTTTTTTGGGGGGGGCGGGGGGCAGTTGTTGGGGATGTGTAAAAAAAAATACGTGTTAACTATTGTCTTATAGCTCTAAACCATGCGCCACGGCTGTTTGCTGTGACGCGCATATCACATGACTCGACTCGTCCACTCAGACATCCGCTATTCTCGTTCGTCATTGGCTGACTCATGACGACATCACGTCAAACAGCCGTGGCTCGTGGTACAAGGATAGTAAACATGTAGAAAGAAAGGCATCTAAAACTACTGCTCCTATATATAAGTAAAGAAACCTTCCAACATAAAGGAGTTTGTGATTAGTTTCGGATTCCGATGTTATGTGTATACTGTAGGACAGCTAGTGAGGAAAGCACGTTGAATCTAAGCTATGAGCTACCAATATTTTTTTAAGTTTCTTTTAGACGCCCCACCTTTCCATCTTTTAAACGTGCCACCCTTAAGTAGCGTGCTGAGGTCCCCCCCCCCCCCCCCCAAGATGGCGTGGGCTACTTACAGTAAAAAGGGCACACTACGTTTTAGTGGACTTTTTTTCTGGGGTCGTTATTTTTTTTGGGTGGGGGGGGGCTGTTTTTTCTACTTTTGTCTTAGACGTTCAGGGACGACGCTAAGGGGGGGCGAGGGGGGGCGCTCGCCCCACCACATTTTTGGCCGCCCCCCCTGGCGCCCCCCCACTCATCAGATGAAAATAAAACGTGTAAACGAAGAAAATTATAGTTATTTATTAAGAAAACTACGTTGGTTTCTTTCAAAGCGACAAGAAAGACTTGTGGTTACATCAATAGAGCCCAGTTGTTACTGTGAGAGTTGAAAGATCATCTTTTTTACAGCTGGATTTAAAAATGTTCTCAAAAAATAGGGTATGAAGCAGTTAAGAACGTTTGGTGTGAGAAAGAATTGCGAGAGCGTTATTTTGAATTTTTTTGGGTTGGGGGGGGGGACCGCTAAAGTTGAATTTTTCGGTTTGCCCCCCTGGCTAAAATTGCTGCCCCACTGTCGCCTCCCCAATAAACTGATTCTAGCGTCGTCCCTGTAGACGTTTTTGCCTATTACCCCTTTTTATGCTTTTTTAGACCTTTAAACCCTTTCTCAGGCTTCGCCGCACCAGCAAATGTCGG
Source organism: Lithobius niger (assembly GCA_023313725.1). Lineage (NCBI taxonomy): Eukaryota > Metazoa > Arthropoda > Chilopoda > Lithobiomorpha > Lithobiidae > Lithobius > Lithobius niger. The sequence continues at coordinate 42,488 of JAHWFP010087065.1, forward strand.
CACTAAAGGCCACTTTTTTTTTTACAAAAGGGCATTTTGTTAAAAAAAAAAAAAATGGTAGAGGCAATCCCCTCCCTGCTCCCCTTCTGTGCACATTGTCACCCTTCCATGTTTTAGACGTGCCAACCTTTCATGTTTTAGACGTACCCCTTCCATGTTTTAGACGTGCCAACCTTTCATGTTTTAGACGTGCCAACCTTCCATGTTTTAGACGTGCCAACCTTCCATGTTTTAGACGTACCACCCTTCCAGTTTTGGACTTACCATCATTCCATGTTTTAGACGTACCACCCGTCCATGTTTTAGAACTGTAGTTCAAGTGTTGTTATTTTCTCGATTCAGATCCAAGTTAGATCTGAAACGACGAAGACGCCTTTAAAACATCCTTCCTCAGTCCCACCAGGTCGTAACATTGTCAAAGTCATGAAATTGTAAGGCTTGATAAAATCGTAGTAGACCCCTATTTGTGGTTTTACAACATGCATTCCACTGTTTGCGTTTTGCGTCGCGCGGAAAAACTGTTTGCCTACATTGCTAACATACCATTTGTATACATTGGATGTTAGGGTTTTTTTTTTTTTTTTTTCCCACTCTTCGTCGACGGAAGATCTGGCAAGGAGGTGGGGCGCATCAAAGTCTTGGATTTTGTTACTGTACCGAAGTTGGTTTAGTTGGCTACTTTCCAGATTTTCGAAACTGGATTGGATGTTGGCTGGTTTGGCAGCTTCCTTTATTTTCGGGTTTTTTTTTTTGTCTTCTTTCTTCCTTCTTTTAGACATGGATTGAGATTTCTTTACTTTTTTGACGTCTTTACCAGAAAAGAGAGAGACGAAAATTGCACGTTTGTCGTTTTAGCATATGCCGGAATTTTTTTTCCTTTTTTTGTTTTCTTCGATTCCTATTTTTCCTTTTCTTATTTAAAAAAAAAAAAAAAACCGCCAGTCACTTTCAGGCCGGTGAACATAAAAATTGCTTCCATTAAAAAGGGTGAATTTGTCCCAATTCTGTGCCAATTTTGAAACTTTTTTTTACGTAAAAAGAAGTAGGGAAAGTTAAAGTTAAATATTCGAAAATTGCCCCGACGTGTAAAATTGTTGAAGGTTTGACGTAAATGCGGGTCATGTATGATTTCGCTTGAAGTATGACGTCAAATCCGACAAAATGTGAGAGTTTGTGTCATCAGCAGCGTGTATTACCAGAACCATCAATCTGATGGATTATTACAATGACTAGCGGAGTCGCGTGGGTGGCGCGTTCCGTATGGGGGGGGTCGCCCCCCCCCCCCCCCATTTAATTTCCCGTTCGGTCGGTAGATGGCATCGTATGTTCGCGCTGATGGCCGTTGCGTTCCGGGCGCAGCTACTATCTCAGCGGGCCTTGGCTGCTACTCTTATAATTTGCCGTTCCGTCGGTAGATGGCAGAGATGGCATCGTATGTCCTGCTTGCTGCTGCGCTGCAGATGGCTGCGTTGCGGATTTTGTGTAATTATATATATAGATTATTGAGTAGGGTTTCCTTCACTTGTAATGCAGTCAGGGCCCCCACATCAAAGTTAGGGGCCTGTGACTAACTACAACAGCGCCCGCCCCCCCCCCTCCCCAACAGAAACCGTAAAAAGGTTACACTACGTTATAATATGGACACAATTGTGCTTAACTGGTCGGTTCATTCATTAACGAGCTGCTTACGTTTAAAGACTTAGCTGCCTAACAACCTGACAAGCTTGCACTACAGTGCTCCTGCTCCGTACAGCTTCAACACAGGGCCCCCACAACTCCAGTACTGTTGAATTGGAGTTGTTGTTTGTTGGGAATATAAAAAAAAGTTCACAATACGCACAAATCAAGTAATAGTCAACAAAACATCAAAATTTTGGGGCCGTAAGGGTCCCTTGAGTGACCGGGCCCGGGTCCAGTGGGTTCCATCTGACCCCCCCCCCCGTCGTGGGGGCCCTGAGTGCAGTTATATTCTTTAAAACTCGAAAAAATTAAAAACTTATTAAAAAAAAAAACAACTTCGTTTGGCGCTAACCTCAAGCACACATCGAAGTCCCCTCTACATTTAAACATTTAAAAAAAATTTTACGGTTCTGTCACTTTTTAACACGTCCTAGCAAATTCTGCCTTGTGAAGATAGCCATTTTACTTGCAACTTGAATCATGGCTTTCTTGTGATTATGTTGTCATTGTATTTACTTGCTACTCTTGAAAATGGCTCCGGGATGAGCTGAATCGTTAAGTTTTAATGCGTAAATGAGTGCAGTTTCAGGCTTTTACTTTGCAACATTCTTAAAGCGCTTTTTAAGTTTAATGAGTTATAAATCTTCGGCTGACTAGCTCCTTTTAAAACTACTCAAGCTAATGTAAGGGGAAAAGGTACGGGGGATAAAAGCACTGTGAAATCCTTTTCCTGGTGAAGCTGGTGCTCTGCCCTAGTCCAGTTGTCAAATGCTGATTTTTGGCCTAACCTAAAAAAACTGTCTGCACGAAATGTTTTTGCGCAGAGATGTTCAACAATATGTCCGTACTCCAAAACATAATGATGCCACCTTGGCACCCTTGCGGAATTCAAGATGGCGTCCAAAATGGTGACAACAAAGCGGTTTTTTGCTTCTAGCATCTAAACCGTTTATCCTATTGAAAATTAACCGGTTACCAATTATGTTTAGAATAAAATTTCCTTTAAAAAAGGTTCTGTTCATATTTTTGGTAAAATTAATCCTTCTTGCCGAAATTCGTTATTTAAATTATTTTAGGACGTTAACGCATGTTACATATACAATTCCTGACTTTAAACAGCTGCAGTACCCATTCTGATTCGGATAAATGGACGTGATTAGGCTTAGATGAAAGATGGAGTTGTATATTTTCCAACAAAGGTAATTAAAGCGATTTGTATTAATTAGGAGCTAACTTACGGCAGTTTGCATACGTTGTAGCACTGTGCTTTTCGCTCTATTTTACCACATGTTCCATCTTTAAACTGCCGAACCAACCGTTCTAATTCGGGTAAATGGACGTGATTAGGCTTACATGAAAAATGAAGATGTATAATTTCCAAAAAGGCTAATTAAAACGATTTATAGTAATTAGGAGCTACTGCATCTGTTTAAAGTCAGGAATTGTATATGTAACATGCGTTTAACGGCCGAAAATAACTTAAATAACGAATTTCGGCAAGAAAGATTAATTTTACCAAAAATATGAATAGAACCTTTTTTGAAGGAAATTTTATTCTAAACATGATTGGTAACCGGTTAATTTTCAATCTGATAAACGGTTTAGACGCTAGAAGCAAAAAACCGTTTTGTTGTCACCATTTTGGACGCCATCTTGAATTCCCCAAGGGTGCCAAGGTGGCATCATTATGTTTTGGAGTACGGACATATTGTTGAACATCTCTGCGCAAAAACATTTTGTGCAGACTATTCTTTTGGGTTTTTGTGCCCGCTGCCGGACGTACTACCCGGGGAAATTCGAACTGAGGCAGCCGACCTAACCCTAACTACAACAACTTGACGCAGCAATATTGACGACGAAACTATTTTTTTCCCTCCCTGCCCCTTTTTCCCCTTACTTTCATTTTCCAGACTGTTTTCAGTACTTTTTTCCCATTGGAAATTTATAGGCCACCGTGTGTTGAACTAACCTTTTTTCAGGCCTCTACTTGAGCGACATCCCAACGTAACGGACAGCGCCGAACACGTAAAAATACGGGCCATGGCAGCTACTGAAACCGAAACTTGGCTACTAAAACCGAAACAAAATCCACTTGGATCTCTCTGTACATGTTGTTACTTACGTCCAAACTTTTTATTAGCACCCTCCAGAACCGTAAAGGGACTTTCAAAACTACCTGTTCTATTAGACATCAATCTGACCCTTTACGGTTATGGAGAGTGCTAACAAAAAAGTTTGGACTTAACCAAAAATTTTGCTGTTGCGTTTTTTGCGGACCACCCTGTACAGGTTGGTCCACAAAAAACTGACGGCCCAACAATTTCTAAGTCCAACTTTTTTTAGTTAGCACCTCTCAGCACCAGGAGAAAACAGATCTTTCCGTTTCATTATCTTTGATTTCTGTCCTCTTCTGGTTTTGAGTGGTGCTAACTAGAAAATTTGGACTTAGAAAATGATGGGTCGTTAGTTTTTTGTGTACCACCCTGTATTTGAATGTATTTTAAATCGCTGGCTTATTTGAGAGCACCACACCTTTGCTGATGAATAACCTACGCAAACCTACATATTTTATTTTGTAATCTATATCAAAGTCCCCGCCAGGACTGCTGGCGAGGGTAGCGTGAGAGGCTACCATGGTCCGTCAGCGGCTATGGGAACTATTCTGGACAATCTTTCGGCCCTTACGATGATCGGAGGTTTCCCGGATCGAATCCCCAGGTTGGCACCTCCTTTTACCAGATACTTCTTCATCTCTAAAAGTCTGGTAATGTTCAAAATTGAGCCGGTTCAGCCATACAAGCATTAAGTTGCTTCGGCTGACTTAAGGCTCATAGAAATTATTTAAAAAAAAAGAAAAAAATTGTACACCTACATATTTTTTTGCGACTTGAAAATGACGAATTTTCGGAAATTACGCTGTTGATGGTTTAGCTGGTTTAGCTCTCAAAACAACTGATTTCATTTTCTTTTATTTAGCATTTAATATAAGCCCAATAGCTAACATCCGTTAAAATGTACCTGTTTGGACAAAAGCGGTATCGGGTGGAAAATTCGTTCACTTTGTTGTCATTTTTATTTATTTTTTGGTTGCTTTATCGTCAATGGTATCGTAATGCATCTCTCCGCCTATTATCTGGTTTTCACTGAAAACGAGATAAGATTAAAGGACTAAGTATGTTTTCCCACCTCTCACGAGTGGCTGCCATTTTGGTGTCGCCGCTCAACTTTTACGTCGTGTGTAATTATTTTATAGCCTACATGATTTTACAGAAAGCGCCAAATGTGAAAACCGAAATTTGAAATTTATGGAGCCTGCTTGTCTGTAAGTAATTGCCATGTAACATTTCGTGTAAAGGTTAGCTAGTAATGTCCTCAGTTTAAAACGGCTTATCACCAAGGGTTATGTTACGAAGGACCAGTGTTGCACTGTTTTAGACTGGTCCAATGTATGCAGGGTTGGGGTTTTTTGACGTGACATATCAAAACTAGAGGTCGACCGGGTTTCGGTTTTGGTTTCAGCACCGGAAGTAGCAAATTTTCGGTTTCGGTTCTGGTTTCGGCCATGAAGTTAACAGCTCAGTTTCGGCCGAAACCGACGAACTGGTTTCGGTTGAATCCTATGCTTCAGTTTCGGTAAAGCCGAAACCACTTCTACCTCCTGGGCAGTATCCAATTTCCGTACAGACTGCTAGGCTGTAGCTTAGTGGTGTCGACATCCAGGGGGCAGAATCACACATCCTGCTTGCATCTGCCATGCCCATCAATAATAAATACAATACTTTTTAAAATCCAAATTCAAAATATTTAAATGGCTTCGTTGCACTGGAGGGCATTTACGCTTGCATTTGTCTTTATTTATGTTTTCAAGCAAAGCTCTTACTTCCTGAATGAAAAGCCCTTTTCCGTGCCCTGGACTGACACGAATAAAATAAGACGTGACAAAAAAAAAAAAAAAAAACGAAAGTCCTGAGGTATCGTAGCAAGACTGACAAGTTCTTTTTAAATTCTAAAACATTATTTTTGTTGGAGGGATGGGGGGAGGTGCAGGTAGGAGGCCAGACATTCATGATTTTATGATTTTATTCCTGCTTTTTTTGTCAAATTATTAAAATTGCTACTTTTCAGGTTAGGTTTTGGTTCCGATTTCGGTAGTGGTTTCGGTTTCGGCGAAACCGAATTGTTAGTTTCGGTAGTGATTCGGTTTCGGCCGAAACCAAATCACTGGTTTCGGCAGTGGTTTCGATTTCGGCTGAAAGTGAAAAAATTGGTTTCGGTCGACCACTAATCAAAACCCGTACGACAACCGTCAAAAATCGTCGAAAAACTGTGAAACTGTGAAACCCAATGAAATCAAGATGGAACTGCCCAAATTTAATCTATCTGGTACGTCGAAGCAGCGCGGATTTCAGATGTAAATAAACTTTTTAATTAACACAAAATAAAAACTTCAAAGCGCATAATTTTAAATATAATAACGGTTTCCCACACACTGTGAGAGAATGTCAATGGTGTGATTGACTAGACCTAATTACTGGTGACACAAAACACGCTATGACGTAATGGCTTTATAAAATTACTGATATATGTATATGTTTCCGGTAAATCGGTTTTAATGGTTATAATTTGTATTATTTTATTTATTTATTTACATTTTTGTGTGGCTGAAATGAAGTATTTTCGCAGTTTTCGGCAAAGGGATTTTTGACATGACGGTTCAAACCATCGCAAAAACCGGATGAAGCCTGTCGCATGTTAAAAACCTTGGCAACCATTAATGTATGACCTGTTACAGCGCTTATTGGTTAAATTGGCCAAGTCGGCATAGTGGAGCGTAGCCGAGTTGTATATACAAGGTCTTTTGGTGTGAGGGTAAACGGTTAAACACCAAAGGGTTTGAAAGGGCTTAACGAGCGTTAACCATTCCTGGTTATCACCTCCAAGAGCCAAACACCTCCCTGCAAAGTCCACTGTTGGTCGCCTACGATCTTTGCGATGCTAACAATAGACAGTTTAACAACAATGCTTCCTCTTCACCTTTCCTCAAAAAAGCACACCACAATGCCACCACGCGCCCTACTACAAACTATAGTAGCGGTTCCATTTTATCGACAATGATGTGCGGCCGATTATTTCTGGCAGTCCGTTTGCATTGTAAGGGCACATTTACGCAACCACTCGCTTTTTGCATTCTCGCAGCTAGAAGCTGGAAATCGCCTCAAATTCCAACATGGCGGCGGTTTTATGTCTGCCGCCTCGCAACGAAAACGGCAAATAACGTGAGTTCAGAAGCGTTTGAGAAAATTGTTCCGTCATGAGGAATTCTTTATATTATTGGCACGGATTATAAGACTGCAAGTATTTACTCAAACGATGTCGGACTTAACTAATCCATGTAGCGTTGTTACCATGGCAATGTCACCTTTGCCATCGCCATTGAGTTCTGGCTGCAGAATGCAAAGGCGAGTCGGTGGGTAAACGCGCCCTTACTCGTTAACACTATAATAACGAGTAATGCTTATTTTGATCCAGTGGCCTAAAAAAGTGTCCTGAGCCTATAGGCAAAATTTACGGTGGGGCCCCCCCCCCCCCCCCCCCCCAAAAAAAAAAATCTTTGACCTTTTCAACTGTCGTGGTTCAAATGATACACATTGCTATACATTGTTTGGTTTATGTTACCCGAACAACCAACAACTTTTCAGCCCCCAAAAAAATAACTTCGTAATGCAAACAGACAATAATGTTTGAACAAATTTATAAACAAAAAAGGCTGTGTGGTATTTTTTTTAACCTACTTTACTGTCGAATTATTGTAAGTTTTACTTAACAGCTACGTATTACACTTGTTAAATGGAAACTCGGACTTGCTTATAACATATTGCACTTTGAACCTGAAATTTGTAAACTACCGTAGTCGGTTCACTACTCGAGGTTTTTAAGGCGATACTTTCGGCATGCTTTTCTCAATGCAAAAATCTCAAAAGAAGTTGTCCATGTCCATATTTCGAGGTCTGGCGGACCCCCGAATTTCAGAGGCCCCGCGTAAGCAATGCTTACCTAGCCTACATGTACGTTACGCCACTGTTTTGACCACAAGTGGCGTTTTTCCAACATCCGAAAAAATGGCATTACAAATGATAGCAATCGTTTCAGTTAATGCCTCCACAAACGTCAAACCAGAAAAGGCACATATTCGAGTTAAGAGTGTTGAATACCAAATTTCATTCGTATCTGTCGTATAGTTTATTTTATATGAGCGGAATTAGTAGTCAGTATATAGTGGTCAGCTAAAATCAACGATCTTCACGCATTTTTATGACATTGATACAGTTTGTGCACTTTGATTGAAATACAACTATTGCTTGTCAGGGCACAAAGACTGCCCATTTTCAACAATTTTCAAGCTGTTTCGCCACATAGATATTTATCCTCGCCATCGTGAAATACGTTCAGCTCTGGTTTTTTTTAAGTACCAAAGCTAGTGGCCATTTAAGAACAATGCAAGAATTAAACAACGACTTTCTTACAATGAAGTTACAGTAAAGTGTGACAATTATTGAACTTGGCGGGCGGACCACTAGCGTGGTCCTTGATTTTCGAATAATTACCATGAAATCAAAAATCTAAAAGACGAATGCGGTAAAAATTAATATACATTATTCCAATAGATCCCCGAAGCAAAATTATAAGACACTGGCCTAGAATAATTATAAATTGTGATGTTAAAATACGAGAATCATTCCGGTTTGTGACGACACAATGTTTAACCTGATGCCGTTTCGTGTACTATTTCCAAAGCCAGCCGAGACAGCAGCTACATTCCTCGCTGCCAGGAAAGCAGCTACCACCCCAGCCGATCTTGGTACTAGTAAATGCGCGGATGGCGATCTGCGTGTAGCTGTTATAAGGCAGGTAGATTATTTTAAGGTAGGCCGGGTATCCCTTTAAATGAACATTGAACAGCAATAATTCGTTCTGTGCTGTTGGCGTGCTTACACCCTGTTCATTGTTGTAAACAAAAAAAAAGCTGTTCATTGTAGTTTTTATTTAAAAAAATATATAAAAAAAAATAATTTGTTGCTGGAGCAGCAGGACTGGCAAGAACCAGGAGGTCGCTGACTGCCAGCCGAAAAGGGGAGGGTAATGAGAAGCGTAGGTTAAAAGGAGATTTTTTCTTTCAAAAAGCAGAAATTAAAAGCATTTGAATGAGACAGAAATAAAACTAGTTTAAAAAAGAAAATAGCATGGCCAAACAGATTGGGGTAGGGTCACGACTGCCTTACCACCAAGGTTAGACCTGCTAGGGACACATAGGAAATGGTAAGGGAGGGTAGATGACCAGTTGTCGTACATTATCACTAATTAAAAATAATAATAATAATAATAATAATAGAAAAAAATGTATATACATAAAAAATCACGTGTGGCATCGTGACTATACCAGATAAAAACAGGTTTTCGATTTATTTGTTAATTTTTTTTTAATTTCTTTATTTCTATCATAAAAATGAAGAATTTGTCCTCACAAAGAAAAGTGGCCTCGCGTGCGTTTTGTCACGCGCCTTCCTACACAGAGATTACAAAATATTAATATAAGAACGCAGATGTGATGAACGAATAAAAATAAAAGACCTTAAATGGGTGTTTGTCACGCGTCAGGTGCGTGCGGTAAGCGGTCCCAGGTTTTGCCCTTGTGGCTAAATTGTCATGTTTTGAAGGAAGTGGTTTACGGAAATGCTAAATTGAGCTAATTGCAGTATTATCGCCAATTTGGAGATTTGAGAGAGACTAAACTGTAAAACTATATACATGTCAATCAGTTATTAAAGTGGCATGCGTTGCTGACTCTCTTGTTGTACCAGCCTCAGCTGCACCGCTGGTTACTGCAACGCGGACTTGTCAGAGAAACGTAACCCAGGATGAGTGAGCGGAGCCGTGTTGCCATGTGTATAGAGCAGTGACAAGACGTAGTATTATTGTATATAACTCTTATGCTGGATGGAGCCTTAATGGGTTAGCTGCAAGGGGCACTGCAGAGAGAAACAGAAGGGCGTCATACTGAAGCCGAAGCTGTTAAGAGTGATTTCTTAGACCTAAAATGCGCGATTTTTGTTGTTGGAGAAAACAACGTTATTTTAAGCCTAAGAAATCCGCTCTTCCGTTGTTTTTCCCCTCCATTTTTATGTAGTGCACCTTGTAGTTATGCCCTCCAAAACCCATACTGGTGCCAATATGGCGGCAAATGTCACTGCTCTATAGACAGGCCACGTGGTATCGGGGCATTGAAAGTTGCTGTCGTGTGATTTTTAAACAAAGCTTTTAGCGATGAGTTGATTTCGTGTGACTTTTAAACAAAGCTTTTAGCGATGAGTTGATTTCGTGTGACTTTTAAACAAAGCTTTTAGCGATGAGTTCTTTTCGTGAGACTTATAAACAATGCTTTTTGTTTAAAGTGGGAACATGAGCGTATGAATGCTTGGGATGCCCATGCAGTAATTATTGCTTCGTAGTTCATTCCTTGTCACAAGGACATCAGGGGAAGAAGCTGGTTTTCGTTTCCCGGCTCCCGTAATAGGCGGGTCCCGTGATATCGGAGCATTGAAGTTGCGGTCGTATGACTTTTAAACAAAGCTTTGCGTGAATGCATAGGAGCGTCGATGCAGCAACTATCGCCTCATAGTCCACCTCTTGTCACAAACTCGTCTGGAAGAGAAGCTGTGGGTTTCGGTTCCTGGCTCCAGTAGTCCAGGCCAGTTAATTAATATCGCCGCAATCTTGTATCACTATAAGGTGTCGCTTCCCGGCATGCGTGTGTCAACCTGGCAAGCAATTAGAAGTGATGCACGGCTTATACCACAGTTGGCTTTGGCGCGAAGAAGACATGTATCTCCTTCCCCGCTTCTAGGATATTCAATGATCTTACTCGTGGAGGTGCCGTTTGGACGGACTAATCGCAGTAGAAGCTATATTTTTTTGCGCTTATTTATTGGATTAAAACTTACACAGCGTATTTTTAACTTGAGATATACCAGAAAATGGTTGCGACCAACAACAGGTCGCCTCGTGGGGTTGCGACCAGAATGTGAAATGAAACGTGTGGTAAATTGTAACGGATACTCTGTTGCCCCCTTGAGCTTTCTTTATTTTGCTCCTGGTGGGAACTACAAGGTTTGAAGAAGAGTATTGTTAACAGCTAAACTGATTGAATAGGGGATATATCGTATTGAAGGAAGTAACTTCATCGCTGTCGTTGGTATTGTTAGCATTTGTTTAATCTTGTTTAGCTCAATAAACAAAATAAAATAAAAAATAAATCTTGTTCCATTGCTGCTTTCTTCAGCCTACCCTGGTGTTGGCTAATTGCATTGTTGGCGGTGGCTGATTTGTATTGTTACCTTATAACAATGTTTCAAATTACGTAAAACATTAAAACCGGTCAGTTGGAGCCAGTACCACAATTAAGGGGGGGGGTGTGCAAAGGATGCAAGGCACCCGGGCCTCTAAATTCAAAGCAGGTGGCCCAAAGTTTTGTGTAAAATTAATATAAAACAGGTCATAACCTTGAACCCAAAACTGTCGAAGTGTTTTGGGGCCCTACATTCAACTCTTGCACCCCACTTTGAAAAAGGCTAGTTGTGGCAGTGGTTAGGGCCCTGGAACAGACGTAATGGTAATAGTTGGACAAGCCTGAGCAAGGTGAAACGTCCAATATTGCTGCCAGGGTCGACTGGACCTACTCCTAGGGGGTTGGAGAAGTCAACTTTTTTTCTTGTAAATTTCCCTGTCTTCTAGTTTAGTCACCACTTAAAAGGACATAGGCCTACCTTCTCAATATCCGAGCATCCTGCGCGAAAAGGGTTTTGGAACATTTACTTATGTTATAGTGAATGTAGCGAAACCGTTTCGTACCAGGAAAAAATAGGAAAGTAACGCCGTAGGAAGAATTCCGTACTCATGTCTGAAGTAATGTTGCAAAACTGAGACGTACAGGAAAGCCAACCGGATGGAATGCACCTTTAATCATTACATATATGCTGCTTTAATTCGTTCTAAACACACTCTCTAGAAACTTTAGATGAGCCACTACAGTACCAAAAATTGCTCCAGTGTCCAGGTGTTGTCCCGGACCCAACCAGGGAGCCTCACTGCCCTAGACTACCTAGCTGATCCCTTTTAACTAGTCACACCACTTTATATTAAGCTTAAACAGGACGGAAAGCCAAATGGGCTCGGGTAGGGTTAAATAAATACGGATGCAGACCTATTTTCGTTGCCTTTTGGACTTAAATGTCAGACTGCCTGAGCAGGTGATTCCCCCCCCCCCCCCCAGGCAGTCTTGACAGTTTTAAGTCCAAAAGGCAATGTAAATAGGTTTGCATCCGTATTTTTTCAAATTAGTTTCCTATGGCCCTGTAGAAGCGAAACCAATTCTAAGGTACTCATTGAAAATACTGCATTCAACAAAGTCCAGGGCTTCTGCCTGCACCCCACTTCCCCCACCCACCATGCATCTTATTCTGTCATTTTCTGGTTGTTTAGTCTACATATAATCGGAATGTGGTATGCTTCTCCCTACGCCGTTTCGAAGGCAAATGTGGTTGCCAGCTGTCAGGTCAGAAGGTTAAATAGTGACTAATGGGTAACCAAAACATTTCGTACAAAAATGTAAACATGTCCATTCGACACGTTTACATGTTTAGCAAGACATTCCAGTTGTCGTGTGAACCTTGAACGTGCTGTGCTGTTGCTGGGTTTGCACAAGTTTTTGTTAGCTGACCCCAGCACATTGCAAGTACTTAGTGTGTGAAAGCAGGTAACAAGCTGATAAGCAGTAAAATGCAGAATCACCTTTCTGGAGTGCTGGTTAATGGTCGTTGTCGCTAGTGGTGTCGATTTAATTATCTGAATTTTTTTTATCTTGTTAATCTTATCTTGTTGAAAGGACCCACCTTCTCACTTAAGTTTGGCATTCTGAGCAAAATAGCTTTTGCAACATTTATATAGGTTAGAGTGAATGTAGCGAAACCGTTTCTCAGAGAGAGAGAGAAAAAGGAAAATGAATGACTTTGCTGCAACATTTGGTTGCGTCTGAAGTAATGTTGCAAAACTCAGCGATACAGGAACGCTAACCGGGTGTAAAGTACCTTCAAGTGGTGTTTATTTGGCTTTTTCTGTATCTGATCGAAACCCCATCGTTATTGTGGGTAAGACTGGTTGAAATGAATTTTTTTTATATAGCCGACAAAAATATTATTCCCTGTTTTATAGCAGTTTCCCCCTTTTGAGCATTTATTCCCCTAGAAGTTTGAGTGTTGTCTTCCCTGCCGGGCTCGTACGGTACTGAGCATGCGCGGGCTTGGGCCAGCTTATATAAGCTCCAGCGCAGCGTCCTGTCGGCATCATTTCTCCTAGGGCGATCGCCGCGCGTGGTCTAGGGATGGGCCGGTAACCGAAAACCGAAACCGATTTGGATTTTGTGTCGGTTTTTCGTACGGTGTTCGAAAAATCAAAAATTGATTTGATTTTCTAATTTAAAAAAAAATAGCATTTCCTAAGTATAAATGACAACAAAGCTCCTAATCATTAAATTATAGCAGAGGATAATGGTGCCACGTCTAGGACCATGGTCTATGACGCTGCTGAAAGCGAAAGCAGGAGTTAGAAGCTATTAATACTTCTGTTACAAGAAGAAAAAAACTAGAAAAATAGCTGGTTGGGGAGAATGGTGGCACAAACCAATACCGAAACCGAAACCGCGGTTTTGTGGGCGTAAAAACCGAAACCGGAACCGAAGTCAACAAAATGAAACCGACCCATCCCTAGCGTGGTCGCTCATTGAGCATTCCCTTCGACGTTCCGCACAGGATTCTACGTCTCATTCCGCATACCCGCGGATGGCCTTTACCTTCATTCCTGCAATTCAGTGGTGGCCCATCTTGCGCTGAGGCCGTTTGTTCCTTTGGGATAAGTCCCGTTCCGGCTCCTGACGGGTCCTCGCCACCATTACAAAGGACAGCCTTTTTTTTTTGCCCGCTCCGGGTTCTTCACGCCCGATTCACGTTCCTCGATCCGCTGTCCCTCGCTGCCGCCATTCCTCGATGCCGCCGTTCCCCTTGGCTCTTGCCCAGGGTGGCTAATGTCATCGTTGCATTTGGGCGATAAGCAGATCAGTTCGGATGTGCAACGTTCCTCACCCTCCCATTAGGCCCGACAGCACCACGTTTCTCACCACCCTTCCTTCCCTTTACTACACCTCTGTCTGTAAGGAGGAGACAGGAAAAGAACTCTTCCCACCACTTAAATAATGTTTTTTCTTCTTCCTTTAGAAACACCTGCTTTTACTAATGCTCTCTCGTCACGGACAACGATCTGTTCCTCTCCGTCGGCCCGCCTCAACTTCGGACAATCATTCTGACCTCTCAAGGGCTTCATTCCCCCTCTGGCTTATACACAAGGGAGATCTCCCGCTTACGCCACATACAGCACTCAACGGTTCAGTATCACCTGCCTCCTCACCGGCCTTCTTTCCTCCGACATCTCTACGTTTGCCGTTCCCGTTCCCGACCTTTAGCCGTTCCTTTTGTGTCCCCGACTGTCATCTCGGTATTCCGTCTCATCAACTGGATCCTGGTCCCTCGTCTCCCAAAGCCATCTGCATCGACCTCGTCTGTGATGAGGACATCCCTTATGTGGAACATTACACGGTCCTAAGCTCCACGTCCCCGGACTTTTTAGTTTTATCACCTGGCTCTCTTCCAGTTCTACATTCCCGTCCCGTCACGGGCATCACTCCTCTCGTTCCCCGCCATCCCTCGTCTTTGGCCCACCAACATTGGAACGCTCTCCTCGTCCGTCCTACACAGCAGTCGTCACTCCAGAGGTTCTACGCTTCCCGCCCCATGCCATACCTCCTATAAAGCCCACCAAGGCAGACTGGAAGCAACTACAAATAATACGTTCCTACATTCAGCATCAACTTTGGCTGATCTACACATTATCAACTACGTTCCCCACAGGAGATCCTGTGACTAGTTCTCCTGTCTTTCCAACAACCAAGACGAAGATTCATCGTTCATCCCTACGTTACCATCCGACACAACAGTGCTTCCTCCCGGCGCCATCGAATCATCATCTGCCTCATCATTGGCTTCCACAATGCTATCCACAACTAACTCTACAGGCGCCACCACGCGCGATGCTCAGGACACGTTTCCTTCCCTTCCGGCTGTACGTTCCCCCGTCTCACTCTGACGAGGGACCACCCAATCCCCGCTTCTTTCGCACACAACAAATTACTAGGGATGGGTCGGTTTCATTTTTTGGACGTCGGTTCCGGTTTCCGCGCCCAAAAAAACCGCGGTTTCGGTTTCGGTATCGGTTTTTGCCACCATCCACCCCAACCAGATATTTCTACTTTTTTTTCTTGTAATAGTCGTATTACTAGCTTCAACTCACTCATGCTTTTACTTTCAGCAGCGTCATAGATCATGGGTCTAGCTGTGGCACCATTTTCCTCTACTATTTTCGTTTTAATAGCTAGGAGCTTTGCTGTCATTCATACGTAGAAAATGATAATTATTAAAAAAATTTAAAACAACAAATCATTTTTTGATTTTTCAAACACCGTACGAAAAACCAACACAAGATCCGAATCGGTTTCGGTGTCGGTTTTCAGTAAAAACCGAAAATTCGGTTTCGATTACCGACACATCCCTACAAATTACTCTGTGTGGCAGTTTGACATTGCCCCGTCCTTCGTGCCAGTTTTTCACGGAACAAACCCTCGCAGGCCAACTGCCTCGGAGATCTACCCATGTTGTGCCAAGGCAAAAGGGATGGCTCGTGGGTTCCGGATGATCCCATAACAACTTTCACGTTCCATGACACCACCAATCTCTACGTTCCTTTTGGTCAGTGAGGCGCTCCCTTCGACAATCCTCGCTTTACATCCTTCATTTCTCTGTGCTCACTTCCTAACCGTTACACTTGCCATTATACATCAAATTTCGGAATACTATCTAAGAAGAGGAACGACAAAAAAAAAAGAAAGAGGAAAGAAGGGACAACAACAACACAACATGGCACTACAACACACGCCATACATAGAGGCTTTCACCATGCACTTTCAAAGACTCTGCTCACGTTCTGTTCCTGTTTTTGCACCCGTCATCCTCAAGTCATCTTTCTTCCCACAAGGTAGGCTGTTTCGGTGTGTAAGTCTGATTACTTACCTTGTACCCCTTTGTAAAAGACCCCTACATGCAGTATACAACCGATTTAATAGCATAGAGCAACCCACACTCCCCAATCTCACCTCTTACAACAGCAACTCGTCCTCGAGTCTCGCTATCGTTCCGACTTGGTCGGCACGGTGAAAGTTGGTTGGGAAAACAGGTGTGTCTTCATCGGGAATTAAATTTCCTTGGGGACGACGGCTTGTACAGCGGAAGACTTGAACCTAGCCCTCCACCAGGTGACAAAGTCTGCTATAAAACAGGTAATGTAGATTTTCGTCGGCTATAAAAAGACTAAAATTGCAGGGCCCGAACCTGCTTAATTTTAGTTTTTATTGCCTACCCGAAAGTATACATTACCTGAATTCCCGCCCAAGCCTCCCCTCCATGAGCTAGGTTCTGGAATGTGGAGAAATGATGCCGACAGGACGCTGCGCTGGAGCTTATATAAGCTGGCCCAAGCCCGCGCATGAGCAGTATCGTACGAGCCCGGCAGGGAAGACAACACTCAAACTTCTAGGGGAATAAATGCTCATAAGGGGGAAACTTCTATAAAACAGGTAATGTATATTTGGGAGGCAATAAAAACTAAAATTAAGCAGGTTCGAGCCCTGCAATTTTAGTCTTTTTTTTTTTAGTTTCAAAAGTACCTTTTATATAAAATATAAAGGGCGTTTTTTTTCACTAGCCGTATCGTTTGCTTCGTTCATACCACCAACAACAACAACTACATTGGTAAAATTATGTATGCCTAAGTGTAGGCAATTTTATTTCCGTTTTTAAGCACTTTCATGTTTCGTATGTGCGTCCAGTTCAAAGTTAAAGGTGAACAAACGCGCTAACAAACGTGTGGACTTACGGGTGTCCACTGTGTGAACATCTAGTGAACATTAAGATTGTCTTAAATTAACGAGAACGTGTTCTCTGCCCATGTTTTGAAATTTGCATGTCATCTGTCAGCAATCTCCATCCTTTTTCAAAACCAGCTCCAGGACAAAATATGAGCGTAAAAAAATTTGAAAACAACCCTTTTGTCTCTTCTTTTTCATGCGTGTGACAACCATTTATTTTACGCTGCAAGTGTAAATAGGTACTCTTTTTTAGCAAAACGTTTGAAAAATAAGTTCACCAACTCGGCTGGAATTGACAAACCAGGCTGCTTAAAAATTATTCTTTTCCGTGCCCAAGTTTGTAAATTTGTCACAGACGGCATTGCAAGTTTTTTTTTTCAATGTTTTGCTGAGTAGAGTAAGCCAGTGAAAGGAAACGCTTAATTATTAAGCCACGGAACTGGCACTTTCATATTTTGTCCTGCAGCTGTTTTCGAAAAATTAGGTGGAATCTCGATCCATTTCCATTGCAGTATAGGCCTAACGCTGTGTAAGTGGTGGCACAGGTCTATAACAAAGAGTATTGGCCATTCTCGTTGTGGGAAACAACTGGATCTTAAGCTAAAATTTGTGTGCGAGTAACTGCGATGCAGTAGTGAATTATGACTCGTCCTTTGTAATATAACCATAATAGTCCATGCTGTGAACTAAGACATTTTGTTTGTGAATTTGAGTTGGGAAAATTTTTTAATTTCTGATTTCCTATTCTTTCTTTCTTTATCATTACAGGTGCTCCTGCCTAACACAAGTCTCCGTATCTGACGGCAACGTTCCTCACGTTGCCACTGTTTGTGCCGTCCCTTAGAAAACTGCCTCTGTAATGAAGCGATCGGTGTGGGAGTGGCGTCTCCGCACATACGTCTTCCTCTTGATGCTGGTGCTGCTATGGGCCTTGAGCACCCTATGGCACTCTTGCTCTTACCTCCAACGCACCGCTCGGCGTCCGTCCTTTGCCCGTTGGTGGTGGGACACATCGATTCTGGCGCCGCCGTACGACATGCAACAGCTCAGTTCGTCAGACATGTCGACCTTAGTGGACTACTCTAACTTCCGATTCAAACTCAACAGCCGGCGCTGCGACGCCGACAGCGATCTCTTCCTAGTGATATTTGTGCACAGTGCCCCAGCTCATTTCAGTCATCGCAAGGCACTGCGCGAGACTTGGGGACGGGAAACGAACCTTCCTCGTGATGGCATGCGGCTGGTGTTTCTTCTTGGCGAAACTCGTTCTCAGGAGGTGCAGACCGCTCTCGAGGAAGAGCATAAGGTGCACGAGGACTTGGTGCAGGGAAACTTTGTGGACAGTTATCGTAATTTAACATACAAACATGTTATGGGTCTCAAGTGGATTACGTACCATTGCCGACAAGCGAGGTATACATGTGACTTATATTTAGTTATTCTTAACCTGTGGTAAAAATACTTTCAAACACGTACCTTAGAGCACGCTTGTCAACATGTGATACAGCTGCTTTGGATTCCACCCCCTCTTCACATAGCCCATTGTTTAGCCTAAGTTCATAGAATATTCGTGCGGGGCATTGTATATCCAAAAGTGCTTTTCAAATTTTGAACATTGTAAATGTACACAAGTCACTGTAAATTATATAAACGAAAGAGAAAAACAAGCCAAACAGCAAATATCGGAAAAAACCGGCAACCGGTGAGTACTGTGGATAATTGAAGTAAACATCTCCCAAAAATATACACAATACCGCAAAAATAGACAATGACGTATCTCTAACTTGAATTTTCGGTGATAAATTTATACGATCACCATCATCAGAAGCTCCTTAATGATACACAACGGTTACATTTTGGCAAACAAAAAGTCTAAAAGACGAAAAACGTCACAGCAGTCCACCATTTTGAACTGCGACCACTGATCTCAACGCTAAATATCCAGACCGAGCTCAACTTTCCATTGTCGATCTAGACAGTGCTAAGTGAAGGGTGCATGAACTTGTCAATGTTGCCATA